>PISW01013376.1:0-26691 GCA_004023785.1 Mungos mungo
TGCACTTGCTCTCATGCGCGCTCTCTCTCTCTCTCAATATAAATAAACAATAAAAGAAGTAATCACTTAAAATTTGGTAGGATATATGTAAATCATAGGATAATGAACAACATCTTGCATGAATTATGATTATTTTAGTGTGGCCATCACTTGAATAAGATGTATTTGCTTTTTGATAAAGAAATATGGACCCGGTAAATACTTATATTCTTTCTAAGTTCTTTTATTTATTTACCTTTGTATGGATACAACAAATCTTTGGCCCACAAAAACAAATAAAATATGTGATTACTTTCCTAGGAGTGGGCATAATAGTGACTGATTCCCTCTAACATTGATAATAAGAGTGAGAGTAGAGACTGCTGGTAGTAAGAACAGGGACTGTGTCTTTGATGATGGCTAATAAGTAATATTATGGATAATGCTAATAAGAAAGACTCATAGAAAATGGGATTAAGAGAAATCCATGAAATATCTCAGCTAGATAATCATAGGCGGGATGAAGAGGAATTTTACAAGTGTGACATACATAAACTAAGAAAGACAAGATGGAAATATTTTTGTCTTCTATTAGGTGTCAGATAATTTTCTTTTTTAAAAGACTGCATAAAATATTAAGTTCCCAAATTTGGTGAAAACTATTAAAGCTTATCATTCCTTGTGCATTTGAGACAAAATAAGATCTTCCTTATTATTGAGAGAGAAAGTGTGAATGGGGGTAGGGCAGAGAGAGAGGAGAGAGGGAAAATTCCAAGCAGGCTCCAGAGAGGCAACACAGAGTCTGCCATGGGGCTTAAAATCATGAATCATGAGACCATGACGTGACCATGACATCAGACACTTAACCAACTGATCCACTCAGGCACCCCTCAAAATTTAACAACATTTTAAAGCCACAAATTATTCTTTTCAAAAACTAAAGAAAAGTATAATTATCACACCTACCTCAAAGTTCTCTCTTTGTGCTATATCAAGAAGTTAGCCCTAAATTTTGTGTAATAAAATCTACTCTCTTATTTTATGTTAATTGTTGACATATCTATTTATAGACTTCTATATTAATTAGTGTTAAGAGTTTGGGTTGAGTAAGGAATTAATTCTAACTTGTCTCTGTAAGCGTTGTACTTTGTCTTCAGATTTTTAAATTTTTTTTTACATTTATTTATTTTTGAGAGACAGAGAGTGAACAGGGTAGGACAGAGAGAGAAACAGACACAGAACCTGAAGCAGCCTCCAGACTCTGAGCTAGTGGTCAGCACAGAGCCTGACGCAGGGCTTGAACCTGCGAACCATGAGATCATGACCCGATCTGAAGTTGGATGCTCAACTGACTGAGCCACCCAGGCACCTTTGCCTTCAGATTTGTTTTAAGTAAAGTTCTTTAAATGCTCTTTTGTAAGTAACAAAATATCAAAGTAGGTTAATTGTTGGGTAAATTATATATATGAAACAATGTATTAACACATAATTACCAATAATGAAATGATAATTACAAAAAGTATATGAAACTAGTAACAAATATCCACCCATTTGAGGAATATTTCCATGACCAACACTTTAAGATACTTTGCAAAACAAAGTATCTAAACAAAACTTTTTCTTTTAATTTGGTTGTAGTATCCTAACACTCAACAATGTACCTAGACAAGGGATACAAAATCAGTAGTCTATAAGCAGAGCATAACTGCCCTAAAGTGTACCATTGTGCAAATTAGAATAAAAAGGTATCTCTGAGCACCTGGGTGGCTCAGTCAGTAGACTGTCCAACTTTGGCTCAGGTCATGATCTCGTGGTTCATAGTTTGAGCCCCACATCAGGCTCTGTGCTGACAGCTCAGCTGCTTTGAATTCTGTGTCTCCCTCTCTCTCTGCCCCTCCCCTGCTCGCTCGCTCTCTCTCTCTCTCTCTCTCTCTCTCTCTCTCTCTCTCCCTCTCTCCACTCACCCTCTCTCCCCCTCTCTCTCTTTCTCTTTCACAAAAATAATAAACATTAAAAAATTGAAAAAATATAGGTATCTCTTACGGGCACATGGATAGTGAGTAGAGAATCTCTTTGTGGGAAGAAAAAAACTGCATCTTCAATTGGGGCCAAATGGCCAGTTGAGTGCTGATTGAACTTCAGCTCTTACTTAACCTTATGGCCAGGTACTAAGTTATAAGAGGACATACAGCAACTCTATCTTATTTTGAGCTTCTTATAAGGTGGTAAAACACTAGGATGGGGTACAAGTATACTGATCTTTTCATCCTAGATGTGTCTTAGCATAGCCAAATCCCATGGATGAATCACCTCTAGGCTTCTGAAGCCTTGTCTCTTTTTGCCAACATGTTATATACTTATCATTTACATGACGTGAAAAAGGCTGGCACCGATCTTTATCATTCTTTATTTGTTTGCATATGGTCATGTAAAGGTAGATAGTGGGCTAGGATAGATATTTCTCTCATATACATGAGAGACATATGCATGAGTAAAGCACCCTACCCAGACATATACACAGTGTTGTCAAATAGGATGTAATAAATGGAGCCAAAGCATGCATGTTGCAGCCTTGAAGACATTCTGCATACAAAATGAAGATGGAACATCATCAAAAGAAAGAAAGGACCTCTTGATTTCTTACTAACATTGTTGAGCTTCTCAGCTTGACTTCTGAGCCTTTCATTAAGGGAGATAATAAATGTCTATACTGCATAAGCCCCTTTTAGTTTAGTATTCTGTTACTTATAGCTGAAGATATTCTGAGTGCTCAAACTTGGTGTTCCTCCAATGTGTTAATAGCAACCAGCACAATCCTTTAAAATCATAAGTGATGTAATGCCACTTGTCTACTTAAAACTCTCCAATAGTTTCCCATTTTATTTAGAGTAAATGCTACCAAGGTACTTATTAAATCTTATAAGTAACTGTCCTTGTTCCATCTCCTCCTTTCCTCATATCTTCTCTGACTTCTTTTCCTCTCATTTATTAATTTGTTTTCACTCAAACACACCAGACATGCATTCACAGGGTCTTTGAACTTGCTATCGTCTGTCTCAAAACCTCTTCCATATATCTCCATGGCTTTTCCTCCCTCACATTCTTCAGCTCTTTACATGAATCTCAGTTTCACATTGAGACTATCACTGCCCACTGCATCTAATGATATTCAAACTACCATCCCTACCTATACACATATTTCCTATCCTTCTTCCTGATCTATTGAACTCTTAGGACTTCTATATAACATACTATAATTTTTACTAAATTATCTTATTTATGGTCTTATTTGTGCCTTGTGAGTTCCAAGAAGGAAGTGATTTTCATCTGTTGTGTTTACTGTGGAATCTCCAGTATCCACATAGGGCCTAGAACACAGTAGACTCTTACTCAGTATTTGTCAAATGTGTGAATGGATGCTATAGAAGCTGAATATTTTAGATTACTTGCATTATTATTGAAGCTACTGCTTTGAGTGGGACACTTTATAAATTCTTTTATAAAATAACATATTTTAGTTGGTTTAGTATTTTATACAAAGCCTTATATTGACATGAAAATCAGTTGTTTTAAAATACCAAGTATTGCAACATTAATTCTTCATACAAACTGAAATCAGAAGTTAATTTAATGGATTCAGATATTTCCTTTATATTTAAACATTCTCACAATGTAGCCTGAGGATACTATGAGTTCCTAAGAGTTTATTGATATGTTTCAGATTGCATATTCCAAATACTAAGAAAATGCTAATCATTGAGTTTCAGTGTGACATCAAAGAATATCCACAATTATCTGAAAAGACTATTGAAATAGTCCTCTCCAGTCACCCTCCTCTGTAAGATTGGACTATCATTATATACTTCAGTCAAAGGATTTCTGTACAAATTGCATACAGATAGAGATATAAAATCCAAATGTCTTCTGTTAGATCAGGCTTCAAAAGGAGTTATAATAAGTAAATATATTTTTATTCTCAGGTTATTCTTACTGTTTTTGAGGAATAACTGACACACAATACTGCATTAGTTTCAGGTATAGACACAGTGATTGACAAGTCTATAGAGTATGCTATGCTCACCACAATGGGCTTTTGTCACCATGCCATACTATTATAATGTCCTTGACTATATTCCCTATACTATACCTTTTATCTCTGTGATTTATTATTTTGTAACTGGAAGCCTGTATCTCCTAGTCCCCGTCATCCATTTTACCCATCCTCCTATCCAATTCTCAGATTATTTTTAAACACAATAAACATAAATAGATGTAACTCATAGACAGAAGTTGTTTGGAGTCCCCAGGACTTTTTAAGAGTATAAAGGGGATCTGAGATTTTGAAACAGTAACGGTTGATGTTCTTTACCATTACCCCTCTGTCTTTTTTTGTTAAATACTTTCCTGATCCCTTTGAATATCACTTCCACCATGGAGCCCTTTGCTGCCCCCATCTCCTATCCGAGTCAGGACATAACGTTCTACCCTCCCTATAGAAATTTCACACTGCCTAATTTTAATGGTCAAAATAACATTTTTCTTCTTATGTTTTTTCTAGTTTTATTGAGAAATAATTGGCACATATCAGTGTATATGTTTAAGGCACACAGCATGATGGTTTGATTTGCATGCATTATGAAATGATTACCACCATAGATTTGGCTAACACCCATCTTATATAGATATAACTAAAAGAAAATAAAAAGGAAGAGAAAAAATGGGAAAATTCTTTTGTGATGAGAACTCTTAAGATTTATTCTCTTGATAACTTTTCTATATGTTTTGCATCAATGTTACATATACTTATCATGTATATTACATCCCTAGTATTTATCTATCTTACAACTGTTAGTTTTCATATCTTTGGCTGTCTTCCTTCAGTCTCCCTCCCTACACCATGATCTGCCTCTGGTAACCACAAGTCTGATCCATTTTTTATGAGTTTGGTGTTGCTTTTGCTGTTGTTATTTTGTTACATTTTTAGATTACACACATATGTGAGATCGCACAGGATTTGTCTTTATCTGCCTAACTTATTTCACTTAGCACAGTGAGTTCAAGGTCTGTCCATATTGTCACACATGGTAGAATTTCCTTGATTTTAATGGTTGAATAAGATGTCACTGTGTATGTGTGTGTGTGCATATATATATTATTGTATGTTTGTTTATATATTATGTGTATATATATCACATCTTTATCCACTCATTCATTGAGGGACACTAAACTTGTTTTCATGTGTTGGCCACTGTAAATAATGCTACTATAAACACTAGGATGCAGATTTTTTTCAAGTTAGTATTTTCTTTTCCTTTGGATACATCCTAGAAGTAGAAATGTTGGATCATATGACAGCTGTATTTTAATTTTTTGACAGTTCTCTGTATTGTGTTTTATTTATTTTACTCTTAAAAATGTTTATTTTTGAGAAGGAGAGAGCACATGCAGCAGGGGAGGGGCAGAGAGAAGGAGACAGAGATTCCAAAACAGAATCTGAAGCAGGCTCTGAGCTGTCAGCACAGAGCCTGCTTCAGGCTAAAAATCAGGCACAGTGAGATCCTGGCCTGAGCCAACCACCAGGGGGTCCACCGTTTTGTGTTTTATAGTGACTTTACCAATTTGCTATCCCTCCAACAGTACATAAGAGTTACCCTTCTCCATATCATGTTATTATTTGTTTTCTATTATAGTCTTAATGATGTCCATTCTAACAGTTGTTAGGAGCTATCTCATTGTAGTTTTAATTTGTATTTCCCTAATGACTAGTAATGTTGAATAGCTTTTCATGTACCCATTGGCTTTTGTGTATCTTCCTTGGAGAAATGTTATTTCTTCTATCATTTGTTGTTTGTTTTATGCTATTGAGTTATACCATCTATCTATCTATCTATCTATCTATATAGCCCATATCTTTTCTATTTCATGTATTTCTGCTTCAGTCTTTATTATTTTAAAACTTCTGTTAACTTTTGGCTCAAGTTATTCTTTTTTCCCCCCATAAGGTATAGGGTTAGGTTATTTGAGACTCTCTTGCTTCTTATGTGGTATTTATTTCTATGAACTTCCCCCTTAAAACTGTTTTTGTTGTATCCTATCAGTTTTGATATGGTATATTTTCATTTTTATCTCAAGAAATGTTTTTTATTTTTTCCTTAATTTCTTCTTTGATCAGTTGGTTGTTCAGGAGAGGGTTGTTTCATTTCCCAGTGTTTGTGAGTATTCCAATTTTCATTGTTGTTGATTTGTAGTTTTGTGCTTTTCTGGTCAGAAAAAAAAAACACTTGATATGATTTCAGTTTTCTTGAATTTGCTAATATGTATTTTGTGACCTAACATATGATCTGTCATAGAAAGTGTTCCATGTGCACTTAAGAAGAATGTTATTCTTCTTTTGTTGGGTAGAATATTCTGTCTATGCCTATTAGGTACATTTGGTCCATAGAGTTGCTCAAATCCTGTGTTTCCTAACATTTCTCTGTTTAAATGATCTATCTATTATTGAAAGTGGGATATTAAGCTCCTCAATTATTAACCTATTACTGCTTATTACTCCCTTGAGCTCTTGTTAGTGTTTTCCTTATGTTTTTGGATTTTCTAATTTTGGGTGAATTAATACTTAAAATTATTATATCTTCTTGATGTACCTACATTTTTATTACATATGACTTTGTTTCCTTTTATCATTTTTACTTTAAAATCTGTTTTTGTCTAATGAAGGTATAGCTACACTTGGTTTTGTTGTTTTTGTTACCATTTGCTTGAAAGATCTCTTCACTTTCAGTCTATCTGTGTCTCTGAGACTGAAGTGAGTATCTTATAGACAGCATATTGTTTGCTCTTATTTTTTTGTTCATTCAGCCATTCTATATCTCTTCACTGGAAAATCTAACCAATTTATGCTTTTTAAATGTTTATTTTTGAGAGAACAGAAGAGAAAGAGAAAGAATGCAGACACATGGGGGAGGGGCAGAGAGAGAGAGAGAATCCCAAGCAGGCTGTGCACTGTCAGTGCAAAGCCTGATGCAGGGTTTGATCTCAGGAATCATGAGATCATGACCTAAGCCACAGTCAAGAGTTGGGCACTTAACTGACTGAGCCATCCGGACACCCTAATCTATTTATGTTTAAAGAATTTGTTGATGGGGCGCCTGGGTGGCTCAGTTGGTTAAGCTTCCAGCTTTGACTCAGGTCATGATCCCATGGTTCGTGGGTTTGAGCCCCACGTCAGGCTCTGTCCTGACAGCTCAGAGCTTGGAGCCTGCTTCAAATTCTGTGTATCCCTCTCTCTCTGACCTTCCCCTACTCATGCTGTCTCTCTGTGTCTCTGTTTTTTTTATTTAAACAGAAAAAAAGTTAAAGATTTTGTTGGGTAATGACTTATTATTGTCATTTTGTTGAGTGTTTTCTGGTTCTTTTGTAGATCCACTGTTTCTTGCTTCTTATTCTGCTGTCTTTTTGTATCTTTTTTTAGCATGTTGTTTTGAGAATTCTCCCATATGGTTATAATGAAGCACACATATATATCTTAAATTTATAACACCATATTTTAAACTAATCATAACTTCCATAGAATAATAAATTCTATAATTTTTCTTCTCCCTTCCCTCACAATTTAGGCTATTTTGGTTACAGTCATGTGTTTTTATTTTGTGTAACTAATATCAAATTATTATAGTTGGTTTATTTTTGCTATGTCCTATTATTTTTTAACTTTTAAACTAGAATTATAAGTTATACACCACTATCGCCATATTGCTGAATCTGTGATTATATACTTAGAATTGACTGTGAGATTTATGCTACCTTTTAATTTTTAATTATGTAAATTAGTGCTCTTTTACTTCCACGTATGGGACTCTCTTTAGCATTCCTTGTGAGGCAAGTCTCGTGGTAATAAACTGTCTCAGCCTTGTTTGTTCAGAAAAGTTTTTATTCCTCCTTCATTTCTAAAGGGCACTTTGCCAGATAGAGAATTCTTGATTGACCATTATTTCCTTTAAATATTTTGAATATGTCTCTATTCTCTCCTGGCCTGAAAAGTTTCTGTTGAGAAATCTCTCAGTAGTTTTATGGGGATTTCCTTGTGTATAATTTCTCTCTTTTCTCTTACTGCTCTTAAAATCCGTTTGTGTTTGACTTTTGCCAATTCAGTTATAATGTGTCTTGGTATAACCCTATCCTGATTCAACCATTTGGGAACCTTTGGCCTTTCTGGATCTGAATATCCATTTCCCTTTCCAAGTTAGGCAAGTTTTCAATATTTATTACTCTAAATATGGTTTAAGTGTGTTTTTCTTTATTTTTTCCTTCTCAAATTCCCCTTATGTGAATATTGTTCCTTTTCATTGTGTCCCATAATTCTCTTATGCTTCCTTCATTCTTTTTAATTCTTTGTTCTTTTTGCTTCTCTTACTGGGTAATTTCCAATGTCATCTCCTCTAGATCACTGATTCTTTCTTCTGTATGTTGAGCCTGCTTTTGAAACTCTTGAATTCTTCAGCTCAGTAACTGTATTTTTCAAACTCCAGGAATTCTGTTTGGTGTTTTTTTATGGTTACTATTTCCCTTAATAAATTTTAAATTTTTTTCATGTGCTGTTTTTATTTATTTTTATTTATTTATATCTGGGTGTTTTTTTTTGTAGTTCATCATATTTTCTTAAGAAGTGTAACTGACTTCTTTAACAGTTTATAGATTTCCATTTCTTTAAGGTCAGATTTTTGGGGCTTTCTAAATTTCCTTTGGTGATGTCATATTTATTTTATTTTAAAATTTTATTTATTTATTTGATTCTGTGCGTGTGTGTGTGTGTGTGTGAGTGATCCTTGATTCCTTAAATTGGTATCTGCATATATGAGTAACCAGACTCATCATCCTGTCTTTAGAGGTTTTCTTTGGCAGAAACCATGCTTTACCATTGAGTTCAATGTAGGATTCTAGATGCAGCCTCTGATAATGTTCTTTTGGTATGTGGGACCTGCTAGAATGGTCTTTTGGCTTCACTTTCTACACAAATGAGGCTGTAGGACGGGTTCCATTATTATCTGGATGTATATATATCTCCTCTTTCGGAAATTGAATTATGTCAGAGTATTCCCTGGATAGGTGAGGTGACTCATGGTAGGAAACCACAGGCTATGTTCTCTGTTAAAGCATCACTTAGGATGTTGTATGGGCTACACAGCTTTCTATGTGCTTTGGTTAGGTTCTCTTATTGGATACACCAAAGGTTGTATTCAGCAATGTGCAGGTCTGTGAATTAAATTCTCTTCCCAGGCACAGTGAGAGGAACTCTTCTAAAGCTGGTAAATCTCTTTGTTGTCATTACTGAAGCTGGCCCATAGTTTAAGTTTCCTGACCAAATAGGGCCACTAGTATTGCTTTCCAAACTATAGGCTCCACCTGCCGCTCTACAGGGCTTAGCACCATGGGGGCACACAGCTTTCAAGAGTTGTTGCCAGCCCTTCTGGCCCCCTGGCATTGGAGGCCCCACACTGGGTGGGCTGTGTTGCAAGTCTTTTACCTGTGCAGGTGGAGGGGCTCCTCCAGGCTTCTCTGCTTCTCAAACAGGGTCTGTAGTTGGACGTGGCCAGGAGCTGTTTTCATCCTTGGGTATGAATAAAATGCATGACTTTGTATAGCTTGGGAATCTTCCGTACACAGGACTGACTTTGCTCTGGGGACAATCAGGTCTACCTTTTTGTCAGCTTGAATGCCACTGAGCCACCAGGTCTCCAGGAGTTGTCACCAGCCCTCTTGGTCAGATGGGGTCAGAAGAAACTCCACAGTTGGTAAGGTGTGACTCTGCTTCTTTCCTGGGCATGGGTAAACTAGGCTCTAGGTCCAGAAAAGAATTTAATTTAAGGGGCACCTCGCCCAATCAGTTAGGTGTATGATTTCACCTCAGGTCATGATCTTGCAGTCCGTGAGTTCAAGCCCCACTTCAGGCTCTGTGCTGACTGCTCGGAACATGGAGTCTGTTTTAGATTCTGTCTTTCCCTCTCTCTCTGCCCCTCCCCCATTCGTGTTCCGTCTCTCTCTCAAAAACAAACTTTAAAAAATATATTTAAAAACTTTTAATTTGTGATTTCCAATCTGACCAATTTGTAATCTACTCAGTTCCCTGGTCAGAGTACTCGGTTCTCCAGATGAGCAAACCTGCTGATTGGGATTACTATTTGGACACTGCAGGTGTGAAGTTAGCTTCCCAAGATACATGCGCTGGTTGATGCAAGTCTCTCTCCACCAATCCATTATAGTCATATTGCTGGTAGTTGAGTCCTGCAGATTCCTCTGTAATCTCTATGGTGTGAGATCAGAGTAGGGGCCTCTGCTAAAACGATCCAATGTTGAGGATTACTGGTTGTCTCTCTGGGTTCTCTTTTCTTGCTGGAGGAACTGGAGACTCAGTGGAGGCTACTCGAAGTGGTGTTGCACTGGCTTCAGAGTAGGGCAATGGAGTCAATGTGTAGCCTCTTCTTTTGTCTGTCTAATGTAGTCTGTCTTGGCCTCTGTATTAAAAGTATTTGCTTCTGTCTCATCACTACCTACATTCTAGGATTTTCTTACTTATAATTGTCAGAGATACCAAAGTCAAGAATGACCTAATCCTCCTTTTTTAATGACAATGCATCTCACTTAATCTTTCTATCTATTGCCCTTAAGACAGTACAAAACATGCAGCACATGGGTGGCTCAATTGGTTAAGCATCTGCTTCTTGATCTTGGCTCAGGTCATGATCTCACTGATCATGAGATGGAGTCCTTCATCAGACACTAAGGTAACAGCATAGAATCTGCTTGGGATTCTTTTTTCCTCTCTCTCTCTGCCCATTCCTTGCTCATGCTCTCCTCCTCTCTCTCTCAATAAATAAATAAGGTTAAAAAAAATAAGACAGTAAAAAACAGTGTAGCTACCCAGTGAGATGAAAAAATAATGAATTGACATATGAATGAATGGATATAAACATTTTTATTTTTAATAAAAATAAATTTTATTCTTCATTTATTTCATATTACAAAAAACATAGGATTTGGCTTGGTGCATTGTAGCCAGTTTCCTTTCTTTTAAAACTTTAGAAGTGTGATATGGAGATATTTATTCAATATGGACCTATAGATATATAGTCAAATTTAATAGTAAACTTTCAATGGTGGTGATCTCTAGAAACATTTCCCCAAATAATCATATTAACAAATATTTAGTAGTGCCTATTAAATATTCAGATTTTTAACTTCAGATTTTTAAACTTCATGACAGACTTAACTCAATCTCCAAGTAAAAGGCCTGGGAAATTGCATCCACCCCTCAGGTAGTTGGTGATGTCAGTTAAGAACTATATCTTAGGTAAAACTAAAGCTTATATTTGATCTGCTAAAATCAAGATTCAACTGTTTTGACTTTTTAAGTTTTCTTATCCATTTTCATTCTGCTACTAAATTCACTGATAAAGCACTAATTTGACCAAAGTCCCAGATTTTTATTAATTTTGAATTAAATTTATTCAGAATTCATAATGTTTTCAATGTAGAATTTTGTGGACTATATTTCCACTTGGCAGGCAGATAAAAATTATCCTTAGTAAAATTACTTAGGTAAATTAAGAGCTTCAGTTGAAGTGGGTGAGGACATTGTGAGAAATTGTTTAACTTATTTAAAAGGAAACATACTTGGTTTAAGCATTCTTCCAGGATATTAGGATAGAGGAGTATGCTAATTGTGTCTCTTATGTATTCATTAAACTGGTCTGCTAGAACTATAACTTAACAACATTTATTTAATGATTAGTTTAATGATTAGTGCTGCTTTATTGCCTGAAAGGAAATAAATTTATGTTTGTTATGGGTGCCCTACATTTTAGACTTTTAACTAATTGCGGATGATGACCTTCTCACCCCAATTAATTCTTAGTTAATTAAGTTTTACATTAGTTGTCATGTCATTGTTGTTTTTTACTTGTGTTTTTGGTTAGTAGGTAAACAACATAAACACATGTTTTTTTTCTCTGAAATTTGCTAGCTGCGGCACCTGGATGACTCAGTTGATTCAGCATCCGACTCTTGGTTTCAGCTTGATCATGATCTCACAGTTTGTGCGGTTAAGCCCCACATCTAGCTCTGCACTGACTCTCCACTTGCTTATTCTCTCTCTCCAAATAAATACACTTAACAAAATTTGCTAGCCTATTGTTATGTCTGTTTCAGTACATGTTGAAATAGGGCAAGGTACTAAAAGGGAAAAAACAAGGTGAACATAGTAGAGTGAGCACCCACAGGAAGCTTGGGCTTCCAATAAACAGTTCTATATTTTCTAATGTAATTCACATAAGAGCACCTACTTGCATGTAAGAACAGAAAACAGCCTAAGCAGGATACGCTGTGTGTCCAAGATCATGCAGTATGCAGAACAACTGGGATTTACAATGTCTGTCTATTTTCAGAACATGCTTTCTCTTGTCTTACATTAAATATTTCTATGTTCTCTGTAAACTGAACATAGCTAAGCCTATATTTTACACTATGTAACATGTACCAACGGATATATAATTGTGACTTGCCTCAGTCAATATGTCACCAGTTAACTTTATGTTCCAACATATCACTGTCTTCCAGACATTTTATATATTATTATTATTAAAAATTTCCCTTACTTTGATGTACTCCCCTTATAACTTTATTATTAATAGCAAACTTCATTTATCACAACGTATTTTTTGGACAGTGAAGATGCCAGCAAAGCCAGAGGACCCTAGGCTCACTTCATCCCATGAATACAACTAGACAACTCTCAAAGCATCCTAAATACCCTAGAAATTGATTTGAAGAGTGCCAAAACAAACTTCACAACTAAAAGTAGGAAAAAGCCACATTGAAGAAAGTAGGAAGTGCAGAGACCTAGCTTAGGAGAGAAATGTTGTGGCTACTGCAAGTGGGAGAGAATCACAGTTTCAGAGAAGAGCAAGACACAAACTAGCACACAGGGGAATGCACAGGGAAAGTGGTTCCCCATGGCAATGGGCTTACAGAAAAAGAAAGCCCACATTTTATGAGTTCTTGCCATAGGCAGGGCTTAAAGCCTGGAATTTTTAAGGTCAGTGTGCTTTGCTCTGGGAGAGCTCAGAGGACATTAAGGCTGCTCCTAGGGAAAGGCAGGGCAGACATCCCACAGAAATACAAACTGAAAATAGCAATCTGGACACTAGGGCACACAGTGGGGAGATTATTTGCTCATCTAAGAGTGTGTCCCAGAGAAGCAGCATTCATGGAGAGACTCCTCTAGGGACAAAGGAACTGACAGGCACCACTTACCTCTCCCACTCATCAGTTAAGCACAGGACCACCTGAAGGAACCAGCTCAGAGCCCACACTCCCCACCTAATTTGCTTACACTAAGCCCTACTCCCCTGCTCAACTGTGTCACCTGACTGGGTAGTTTGCAGGTCCTTGGGTCTGGTTGTTGTGGTGACAGTTCTCATTTCACAAGCAGAGCAGAGCACACCTAGTTAAAATGCACCACATTCAAGCCAGGGACCAAACCCTACCCGCAGTAGGCAAAGAGAGCCTCTAAAGATGACAGGCCTAAAAGATCAAGTGCTCAGGAGACAACAGCAGAGCATAGGCAGCACACACTCCCAGAAGCACCAGGCTCTGAAGACAAATTGCTACCACACTGCAGGGCATTACAGAAACTCTTCTTCATAAAGCCAGGAGCCTTGAGAATAGGAAATACAGCTGACTCTCCTAACACAGAGAAACAGGCACAAAGACATAGACAAAATAAGGAGACACAGGAATTTGTCCCAAGTGAAAGAACAGGACAAGGCCATGATCAGAGATCTAAGCAAAACAGATGGAAAATTTAAAGCAATAATCATAAGGTTACTCACTGGGCTTGAGAAGAATGGACATCAGTGACATCATGAAGACTGAGATAAAGAACAACATAGCAGAGATAAAGGGCCCAATATACAAAAAGAAATGTAATCGATGGAATGAACAGGCCGTGGAAAAAGCAGAAGAAAGAATTAATGACCTACAATACAGTAATGGAAAGTAATCAAGCTGAATAAAAGAAAAAAATAATTATGCAAAACAAGAGTAGATTTAGAGAATACAGCGACTCCATTACATATAATAACATTCATATTTAAGGAGTTCTCGAAGAAGAAGAAGAGAGAGAGAAGGGTGCAGAGAATTTATTAGAAGACATAAACTGATAACTTCCCTAAACTCGGTAGGAAAACAGATATCCTGATCCAGGAGTCACAGAAAACTCCCATAAAAATAAACAAAAACAAATGCACATCAAGACATATTGTAATTAAATTTGAAAAACATAGTGATAAACAAGCAAACAAAAGCAGCAAGACAAAAGAAAAAAATTACATACAAAGGAAATCCCATAAATTGATCACTATATTTTTCAGCAGAAACTTTCCAAGCCAGAAAGGGATGGCGTAATATATTCAAAATGTTGAATGGGAAAAATCTGCAGCCAAGAATACTCTATCCAACATGGCTAATATTCAGAATAGAAGGAGAGATAAAGTTTCCCAGACAAAGAAAAAAGTAAAGGACTTCATGACCACTAAGCGAGCCCAGCAAGAACTATTAAAAGGAATTATTTGAGTGGAAGGAGAGACCAAAAGTGACATTATAGAGGTAGAAGATACAAAAGCAGTAAAAAAAATACTTTTGTAAAAAAATTGTTAAGGGACCACTCACCAAAAAGGATCTAAAATATAATAACACATACCTAAAATGTGGGGAGGAGAAAAGAAAAATAATGAGTTTAAACGTAAATAACCATCAACTTACCATAGACTGCTCTAGAGAGAAGTTTTATACAAACCTAATGATAACCATCTATCAAAACCTACTTGTATATATACAAAGGATAAAGAGAAAGAAATCCAAATATATCATTAAAGGAAATCAGCAGAACATTAGAAACAACAACAACAAAAATGGATCAGAGATAGTCTTCCAAAATAACCACAAAACAAATAAAATGTCAATCAATACATATCTATCAATAATTACTTTGAATGTAAATGGACTAAATGCCTCAATCAAAAGACATAATTTGTCAGAGTGGATAAAAAACTAGACCCATCTATATTGTGCCCACAAGAAACTCATTGTAGACCTAATGGCACCTGCAGATTGGAAGCGAGAGGATGGAGACACATCTATCATGCAAACTGATGAAAGAAAGCCAGAGTAGCAGTACTTATATTGAAAAAAAATGACTTTAAAATAAAGACTATAAGAAGAGCAAAAGAAGGACACTATCTAATAATAAAGTGGACAATATAATGAGAAGATATAACAATCATAAGTATTTATGCACCCAAATACATAAAATAGTTAATAACAAAGGAACTACTCAATAATAATTCAATAAGAGTAGGGGACGTTAACACCCCACTTACATCAATGGGCAGATCATCTAATCAACAAGGAATCAGTGGCTTTGAATGATACACTGGGACTAGATAAATTTAAGATATATTCAAAACATTGCATTCTAAAACAAGAGAATACATATTCTTTTCAAGTGCACAGGGAATATTCTCCAGAATAGATCACATGTTAGACCACAAAACAGGCCTCAACAAATGCAAGAAGTTTGAGGTCGTACTTTGCATGTTTTTGACCACAAAGCTATAAAACGAGAAGTCAAGCATAAGAAAAATCTGAAAAGACTACAGACACATGAAGATTAAATAACATGCTACCAAATAATGAATGGGTTGACCAGGAAATAGAAGAAGAAGTAAATAAAATACAAAGTAACAAATGAAAATGAAAACACAATATTTCAAAACCTCTGGAGCATAGCAAAAGTGGTTCTAAAAGGGATGTTTATAGCAAATATAGGACAACTTCCACAAGCAAGAAAATGTTCAAACCTAACCTTATAGATAGGGAAAGAACAACAAAGCTTCAAGACAGCAGAAGGAAAGAAATTAGTAAAGATTAGAGCAGAAATAAATGGTATAGAAATTTAAAAAATAAAATGAAACAAAGCAAAAACAGTAAAAATAAAAAATACAAGGAGTTGGTTCCTTCAAAAAAAAATCAATAAAATGGATAACTAGCCAGACCCATCAAGAAATAGAGAAAGACTTAAATAAATAAATAAAATCACCACAAATGAAAGGAAAGAAACAACAACAAAAAACAAACCACAGAAATACAAAGAATTATAAGAGAATACTATGAAAATCTATATGCCAACAAATTAGACAACCTAGAAGAAATGGGTAACTTCCCAGAAACATATAACCTATCAAAACTGAGACACAAATAGAAATTTGAGCAAATTGATATCCAGCAAATAAATGGAATCAGTGATCATAAAGTTCCCAACAAACAAAATTCTAGAACCAGATGGTTTCACAGGCAAATTCTACCAAACATTTAGATAGTAATTCCAAAAAGTACAAGAGGAAGGAAAACATTTAATTTCATTCTATGTGGGCAGCATTACCCTAATACCAAAACCTGATAGACCAGAAGAAAAGAGAATTACAGGCCAATAGATCTAATAAACATAGATAAAAAGAAAATCCTTGACAGAATACTAGCAAAATGAATGCAACAGTACATTTAAAAAATCATTCACCATGATCAAGTAGGGTTTACTCTTTTGTTGCAACTGTGACTCAGTACTTGCAAATCAATCATTGTGATATATCAGATTAATAAAAGAAAGGATAAGAACCATATTATCTTTTCAATAGTCACAGAAAAGCATTTGACAAAGCACAACATCCATTCATGATAAAACCCCCAACAACATAGGTTTACGGGGAGCATACTTCAACATATAATAAAGGTCACATATGAAGAACCAACAGTGAGTATCATACTCGGTGGGGAAAAACTGAGAGCTTTTCCTCTATACTCAGGAAAAAACATAGAGATGGCCACTCTCACCACTTTTACTCAACATAGTACTGGAAGTCTTTGCCTCAGCAATCAGATAACAAAAAGAAATAAAACCAAACACAGTAACAACCAAAAGCAATAAAAAGCATCCACATTGGTAAGGAATAAGTAAAACTTTCACTATTTGCAGATGATGTGATACTCTATATAGAAAACCCAAAAGACTCCACCAAAAAAAAAAAAAACTGCTATTATTGATAAATTCAGTGTAGTCACAGGATAAAAATTCATGCACAAAAATATCTTGCATTTCTATACACCGATAATAAAGCAACAGGAAAAGAAAATAAGAAAACAACCACATTTATAGTTATACCCAAAATAGTAAGATACCTAGGAATAAGCCTAACCAAAGACGTGAAATATCTGTGCTCTGCAAACTATAAAACACTGATGAAAGAAATTAAAAATGACACGAAGAAATGCAAAGACATTCCATGCTTATAGATTGGAAGAACAAATATTGTTAAAATGTTTATACCACCCAAAGCAATCTACATGGCTAATGCAATCCATATCAAAATATCATCAGCATTTTTCACAGAGCTGAGAGAAATAATCCTAGAATTTGTATGGAATCACAAAAGACCTCATATAGCCAAAGCAACTTTGAAAAAGAAAAACAAATCTAGAGGCACACAATTGCATACCTCAAGTTATATTACAAAGCTGTAATGGTCAAAATAGGATAGCACTGGCACAGACATAGACACATAGATCAATGTAATAGAATAGAAAACCCAGAAATAAGCCTACAATCATAGGTTGATTATTTTTTGACAAAGCAGGTAAATATGTCCAGTGGGAAAAAGACAGTCTCTTCAGCAAATTATATTGGGAAAACTGGACAGCAAGATGCAGAAGAATTCAACTGAACCACTTTAGTATACCTTACACAAAAATAAAATGGATTTAAAAACCTAAATGTGAAACCTGAAACCATAAAAATCCTAGAAGAGAGCACAGGCAGTAATTTCTCTGGCATCAGGTATAGTGACTATTTCCTAGATAGGTTCAGGTGAGGGAAAGAAAAGCAAAAATAAACGGTTTGAGTGTACATCCGAATTAAGAGCTTCAGCATAGTGTGGGAACTTAGTGCAGGTGGGGCTCAAACCCATGAACTGTGATACCAAAACCCAGAGTCAATGCTTAACCGACCGAGCCACTCAGGTGTCCACCAAATATATAAAGAACTCATTAAACTCAACAATCAAAAAAACAAATAATCCTTAAAAATTGGGCAGAAGACAGGAACAGGCTTTTTTTTTTCCCCCCCAAAGAAGACATACAGAGCCAACAGAAACATGAAAAGATGATCATTATCACTTATCAGGGAAATGCCAATCACAACTACAATCAACAGCACAAGAAATAATAGGGGTTGGTGAGGATGTAGAGGAAGGGTTACCATCTTGCACTATTGGTGGGAGTGGAAAGTGGTGGGGTCACTTAGGGAAACAGCATAGAAGTTCCTTTAAAAGCTAAAAAGAGAACTGCCCTACAATCCACAACCACACAACTGTGTATTTACCCAAATAATACAAAAACACTAATTCAAAGTGATGTGTGTGTGAGTGTGTGTGTATGTGTGTGTGTGTATCCCTAGTGTAGGAAGCCCAGGAGTCCATCAACAGATGAATGGATAAAGATGTGGTATACCTTTAGTGTATTGTATATATACAATGGATATTATTCAGCCAGAAAAAAAGAATGAAATCTTGCCATTTTCAGCCACATTAATGGAGCTAGTGTGTACAATGCTAAGTGGAATAAGTGTCAGTGGAGCATCTGGGTGGTTCAGTCAGCTGAATATCCCACTTCAGCTCAGGTCATGATCTCTAGGTTAATTAGTTCAAGCCCCAGGTTGAGCTCTGTGCTGACAGATCAGAACCTGGAGCCTGCTTCTGATTCTGTGTCTCCCTCTCTCTCTGCCCCACTCATGCTCTGTCTCAATATCTCTCTGTAAAATAAGTAAACATTAAAAAATTTTTAAAATGAAATAAGTGAGTCAGGGAAGACAGATACCATATGATGTTACTCATATGTGGAAGGTAAGAAACCAATGAGGGGGGGCGGGGAGGAGAGAGGGAAACTAAGAAACAACTATAGGGAAGACACTGATGGTTACTAGATGGCGGTGAGTGGGGAATGGGTGAAATTGGTGACAGAGATTAAGGTTTTCACTTGTCTTGATGAGCACTGTGTGAGTAAAAATATAAAAAGAACAACAACAATAAAAACTTGTTTCTTTCTCATGTAAAATACCTTGTATCAGCCGTAAGTAAGTGTTAGCAGTACAGACTTGCTATGGACAGACACTGGGAGATACTTTGTGCTGAATACACTAAAATCCTTTATATATATATTTCAGTAGTGTTCATTATAATTTTATGCTTTTATTACACTCATTTAAAATGGAGCAAAAAATCTTCCTTCTTTTCAGATTACAGTCTCCTTTACTTTAAAAAGAGAACAAGGTTTTTTAGTTTAAAGTAGCTATAGGATTGTAACACCTCATTGTGTAGATACAGAACATACCGTACAGCAATCACCTGACGCTTCTTTCCAAGAACTATTTGAAGCATGTTTCTCAGGAGGAAATAGAATTATTAAGTGTCATTATCTCCTAGTGCCACCGAAAGGACATGAGGTCCAATGCCATATTGCCTGACATTTAAACTCATACCTTGAGATATTGAGAAAGAGGAGGGGTAGGTGAAGGAGAGAACCAGTTTTAAATTATGTTTCTATATAGGGAAATGTTAGGATTTTAACACTAAATTTAACTTGCCCACACTAAAATTTAACTTGCATATCATGTAACAGAAGAAAACAAAGCACATAAAATAAACATCATTTTAAGTCAGTTCTTTACATCCCTGTAAAAGATAGCAATAGACATTTACCCAAAGAACCTCAGGATTGTGAATGACTTTTCCAAAAATGAGCAAAAGGATGTTTCCCTGATGACTAGTGGCTGGTCTGAGAATTACAATATGATATTGGGGTTGAAAAATAATGTCCGAATCAAGAAAAATGGTGAACTCAGTGCTAGGAGATCAGATCTAATATATGTTAAGTACTTTTATTCTCAGGTCAGGAAAACCTGGGTTTAAATGCTAGTTTTGCTTTTTACCCATGGCCTTGAGCAAGTTAACTGGTGCAGACTTCACTTCTTTATCTATAAAATGAACATAACAATTGCCACCTGCATTTCAATATTGCTGCACTTTAATAGTGCATGAAAATAGTGTTTGACAATCATTACTGTATTATAAGAATGCAATAAGTATGAGTTGCAGCTATTATAGTAAAAAATGTAAAAAGTACTTTAAAAATAACTTAATTGTTTATGGCAGAAATGTGATAGGTTCATTAGTGTATACTTATCTCCAAGCTGATCAAGTTGTATACATGAAATGTGTAGATCTTTTTGCATGTCAATAAAACCTGAATAGTTTAAATTTTTTCATAAAGTAAATATAATAGAAACTTAGGAACATAAATCAAGAGAAAGATTAATATTAGTATATACAAATGAATTATATTTAGTCCTAGAAGTTGGCTGCCTGTTTCTTCCAGAATCCAAGGGACAGAGTAATGAGGGACTTAGGAAGTCACAGTATTCACAGTGTTCATTAGAAGGAAAGGAGCCAAATTAGTCATGTCAGAAATATCTCAACTGATTTTAAAAGGATCATTGAAAGATGTTGTGGATGTTATCTTAACAAAATCCCGAGAATAAATTTAATAAGGGATGCCCATCAGTTGTTTCTTAAAGCCTATGTCAATGTAATCCTGGAGTGTAATGATAATCCAACACAGCAATAACAGTCCTAAGTGCGGCCACAGTAATACAGACTATTCATAGTTCTAATCTTTCTTTTTCTTTCCAGTTTCATTGAGGTGTAATTCACAAATAAAATTATAATAAATTCAACATGTACAATGTGATTTATATTATATATACACACATTATATAGCATATAATGTATAATATAATTTTATATTAAATTAACATAATACACATATATTAAGTATGCTAATACATATATACATATACACACAAACATTGTGGTGGAATTCCACAGTCAAGCTACTTAACGCATCTATCACTTAACAGCTTTCTGGTGTGTGTGTGTGTGTGTGTGTGTGTGTGAGAGAGTGTGTGTGTGTGTGTTTGTGAATGTTAAGATCTACTCTTTTAGCAAATTTAAATTATATAGTACAGTATTATCAGCTGTACTCAACATGCTGTTAGAACCTCAGAATTAATTTTGTAACTGAAAATGTGTACCCTTTTACCAACCCCTCCCCATCTCCTCCCATCTACTCTGCCTCCCTTCCCTCCAAGGATGATTTCTGTTGCTTTGCCAAAGCTTTTTAATTAGATGTGGTCCTACCTTATTATTTTTCCTTTTGTTCTCTCTGCTTTTGGTGTCAAATCCAAAAATCATCATCAAGGTTACTATCAAGGAGGTTCCCACCAGTATATTCTTTTAGGAGTCAATTTTCTCTTACATTAAAGTCTTTAATCCATTTTGATTTTATTTTTGTGTATAAGATAGAGGCCTAGTTTTATTCATTTGCATATGGCTGTCCAGTTTTCCCAGCACCACTTATTGAAAAGGCTAGATTTTCCCCATTGGGCACACTTTGCACCTTTATCAAAAACTGCTTGATGATACATACATTGGTTTATTTCTGGTCTCTCTGTTGTGTTCCATTAATCTATGTGTCTGTCTTTATGCCAATACTATACTATAGCTTTGCAATATCGTTTGAAATCAGGAATTGTGATATCTCTGATGTTATTCTTCATGTTCAAGGTTAATTCAGGTATTTGGGGTGTTTTATGGTTCCACACAAATTTTTAGGGATTCATTTTAATTCAAAGGCAAAAATTGGGGTGGCTGGGTGGCTCAGTCAGTTATGCATATGAGTCGATTTCAGCCCCAGTCGTGATCTCATGGTTTGTGAGATTGAGCCCCACTTGGGGCTCTGCACTGACAGCTTGGAGCCTGCTTGGGATTCTCCCTTTCTTCCTTTCTCTTTATCCTTCTCCTGCACATGCTCCCTCACTTGATTTCTCTCTCTCTCTCTCAAAATAAATAAACTTATCAAAAAGCATTATAAATCAAGGACAAAATTTAGAATATCAGCATAATTCCAGGGGTAAAACTATTTGTAATAAAACCACTTGAGAAATACTTCATGTTGCGTCCTTCATTTTTTTAATAAGCACTAACATATTTACAGGTATAAGAAGAGAAGGATTATAGGGGGAAAGTCAATTTAATTTTCTTTTAATTTTCAACTTAGACTTCTCCAAATGTGTTTGATTCTAGGAGCCTTTTACTTCCATGGTGCTTAATAACATTCATGAAGCTAGTATTGTCAGAACACTAGGAAATATCCATAGAAAGCCTAAAGATAGTATTTAGTAAGGTATTTAGTAAGTATAAATATACTTAATGCAAGCCGGATTTTGATAAAGAATATCAAAGTTGAGGTTGTAAAGGACTCCAGGGTGTATTGATTCACATGATTTAATGATTAACCCCATGGAAGGGCTATCAAGGATGGATATCTGTTCTTTCATCTGTTTATAATAGTAGCAGTATCATTAGTTGGCAAATTTACCATTTGTCATCCTGGAGCCCTGGGAGATTACTGCCTTTGACTCTTCATCTTTCTTTAAATCTTTGTAGAAATTTTTGTAGAATTTTCTTATCTAGATAAAAGAATTATATGTTCCCTACTCAACATAATACAGATTTTAGAAACATCACATACATTTTGTATATGAGTAATAAAATGTTAACCAATTTTAAAAGACTGTCGTTATTACCTTAACCTAAAGTAATGGATGCATAGAGGAGAGAACTATAGTACAGTGCAGTGATAGAGATGGTCTATCTCCAAATATTTGGACATTAAAAAATGAATAGTTTTAGAAACCAGCTTGTCACTTGGCCTGTTGGCAGCTACAGCAATGTATTCTTGAGAGCACTTTGCTTCCTAGAATCTTACTCCAGTTATTTTCTGGTAGGTGATAATCACTGTTGAGCAAAAACTAGCACACTTTAGCTTCTACAGGAATAACCATCAAGAAATAAAAAAAAACCAACTGCTTTAAAAGAGTGTTTTTACAGATATTGTTGAACATAGATAGATTCATGTCAGAGTAGTCAGGGCCAAAGGTCTACTTTTTGCAGCATTGATTTGAAAGTGTCAGTTATGGTAGAATGATCTCTTGTTAAGTTGGTTGAGAAAATATTTTTCCTTTGTTAGCATCAATGTAAACGATTTTTTCCTATAATTTTGTATTTATATTGCTATGAAAAGAACAAATAGTACTAGGTACACAATTATTGTCATTCTAGTGACTGTCATCAGTGTTGCTTTCATAAATATAGGAGGTTATATAAGGGTTTTGTTTAGGTTTTGTGTTTTAAATGTTTTGCTTTGTTTTGTTTTGTGGGAATAATTTTATTTAATTTCTCAGGTAAAGACATATTAAAGCCTTTTATTTTTACTGTAACCATTTGAAATGTTTCTGTTTTCACTTGGTTTTATATTGATTTAGGCCTTAAATATTGTCATCATTTGGCATTATAAAAATAGCGTGTTTTCTATGAGTAATCTCCACATTCTGGCATAAAGATTAGTTCTTTTAAGAGATGAAGGAATGAGGGGATGGGTAAATTTAATTATTTAATTAAGCAGTATATAAACATCTTTTACAAACCAACTACTGTATTACTGGGGATATGGTAATGAATAACACAGACACAGTTTATACCCTCTAGAAGGTTACATTGCATGACGGAAGGGTGACATTAAGCCTATGATTTCTAATAATATATCATTTCAGATATACAGGGAGCTTTAGAGAACTGATTGGCTAGAGACAGGTCAGATAATCCTTTTTTGTGTGCTTTCAGGACACCACATTTTATCTTAATTAGGTCTGTAATTCCTACTTAGGTCTATGTGACCTTAGTGATGGAGATGGAGGAAAAACGTTGAGAGGGCATGGAAGGATGTGTGCAGAATGTTCTGGGAGAGAGATTTAATAAAACATTGCACTTGGAAATGTATGATATAAAACTGCCTTGTCACTTTGCATTGGGTATATACAATGAGACTACTTTTTTTCATTCAATCTACACTGGTTGAAAATCTACAGAGTACTAGAAACTCTGTAATACAACAAAGACTTAAAGAATCCACCCTTCTCAGATCTTGTTTTAATAGTGAGATAACTCTAGGGATCACATAATTATAATATACTAATAATATGAAAAGGCCACGCTCAGTGACAAGTACAATGGTCTGTAAGGAAAAAGAACAGTAGAGAATAAAAAAGGAAAGATTTATAGAAGAGATGGCTTAAAGAATACAGTTTTACAAGTGAAGAAAGATTTGAAGGTAGAGAGTATCTCAAAGTATAAGTGCAAAGGTTGGAAGTTAAGATAATCTCAACACTCTAAGGATGTATTAATAATTTTTGGAGGCTACATAAGAGAATAAGGACACTGGAAAATAAAGTAAGATGAGTTAAAAATACACAGCAAAGGTAAATAAGTCTGTAGGTAGCATTATAAACAGTGATAGCTGAAGATTCCTAGCGATAGACTTGGAGCTACATATGCATTTAGTACAGAAGGAATGCTTACTCAGGAAATTCTTCAAGTAATGCTTAGAATGCTGTTTCTCATGCATGAGTGTACATTAATTTTGCCTATGCCTCCTGCATGGGATTGTATGAGATCCTGTTGATGAGACAGATTTCATGGGCTACTGTGGGAACTAGAAAACTTTTCAGGTGGGAAACTTTGCCCCCCCCCAAATATGCTTCTGAAGCGACCAAAATTTGAGAATTGCATAAAAAGCTGTGGCAATTTTTTCCAGTAGCTTTCCTACAATTTTCATATATAGATATATGCATACATATATATCCTAAGGAAGAAAAAAAATGGTCTTGAGTGTACATCTTTGTATTGAAGTATAAATAAGATACAACCTTATTTTAGATTCAGATGTCTACCATTATGATTTATTTGTATACTTTGTGAAATGATCATAGCATTGTATACATTTTCTGTTACCATACAAATTCATATTTGTCCTTAAAATGAGAACTTCTAAAATTTTCTTTCATAAAAATTTCAAATTTTTAATAATTAGTGAGATAGTCCTTATACATTGGAATACATTGCATTACCATCACTTATTTATTTTATAACTGGAAGTTTGTACCACTTGATCTCTTTCACCCATTTTGTCCCCTTCCCTCTGGTAACCTTAAATCTGTTACCTGTGTCTAGGAATTTTGTTTTGTTTGTTCACTTGTTCTGTGTTTATGATTCCAGATATAAATGAAACCATACATCATTTGTCTTTCTCTGAATTTCACTTAACATAGATTGGATACTTCCAGGATCCATCTATGTGGTTGCAAATGGCAAAAATTTATTGTTTTTGTATAACTGGGTAGTATTCCATTATGAAGATCTTGCTTGACTTATGATGGAGTTATATCCCATTCCACCCATTTGAGTAGAAAACATCATCAGTTGAAAATCCATTTAATACACATAAACTACTGAACATCATAGGTTAGCCTAACCTACTTTAAATGCATTCAAAACAGACATTATACTATAGTTGGGCAAAAATATGTAACATAAAGTTTATTTTATAATAAAGTGCTGAATATCTCATGTAACTTATTGAGTACTGAGAGTGAAAAATAGAGTGATTATAGGATACAGAATGGCTTAAAGGTTATCAGTTGCTTACCCTCATTATCCTGTGGCTGACAGGGAGCTGTGCCACAGGCTGCTAGCCCAGATAAAGATCAAAATTCAACGTATGGTTTCCACTGAATGAGTATCACTTTTGCTAAGTCAAAAAATGTTGCGTCAAACTGTTGGGGGGGACTGTTTCTATCTATATATACCACATCTTCTCTATCTATTTATTCATCAGTGGACATTTGGATTGTTTTCATATCTTAGCTTTCATAAGTAATGCTGCAATGACTATACGGAGGGCATATATAACTTTTTGAATTAGTGTTTTCATTTTTTTCCGATAAATGCCCAAAAGTGGAATTGCTGGAGTATTATTGTTTGATTTTTAATTTTTTGAAGTATTTCAGTAATGATTTCTATAGTGGCTGTACCAACCAACAGTAACCCTGAGTTCCTTTGTCTCCATATCTTTACTAATGTGTTTTCTTCCTTTTCTTTATAATTGACCTTGAGAGGTGTCAGGTGATATCTCATTGTGGTTTTGATTTGCATTTTCTTGATGTTGAACATCTTTCATGTGCCTATTGGTTATCTGTATGTTGTTTTTGAAGAAATTTTTACTCAGATGATTTGCCCAGTTTAATTGGATTGTTTTTTGTTGTTGAGGTTTATGAGTTTTTATAGATTTTGTATATGAACCCCTTATCGGATACATGATTTGCAAATTTTTCCCATTCCATAGGTTGCTTATTATTTTGTTGATCATCTCTTTCATCGTGCAGTCACTTTTTAGTTTGATATAGTGACACTTGTTTATATTTTGCTTTTTTTTTTTTTTTTTTTTTTTTTTTTTTTTTTTTTTTTTTTTTTTTTTTTTTTTTTTTTTTTTTTTTTTTTTTTTTTTTTTTTTTTTTTTTTTTTTTTTTTTTTTTTTTTTTTTTTTTTTTTTTTTTTTTTTTTTTTTTTTTTTTTTTTTTTTTTTTTTTTTTTTTTT
>PISW01013377.1:0-26697 GCA_004023785.1 Mungos mungo
TGGCTTTTTAATTCTTCTCAGTTTGATAATTGTGGGTGGACGGAGGTAATGGGGCTCCTTACTTCTCCGCCATCTTGCCCCAGCCCCTTACATGTCTTTTTCAAGCAGGTTATTTTGGTATATAATATTATACTTTTTAATAAAATTTATTCCTAAATACTTTGTTTTCTGCCATTTCTTTTTTTGCCATTTTATTTTGCTTATTTTTTTGTGACAAAGAGACAGAGAGAGAGAGAGAGAGAGAGAGAGAGAGAGAGAGAGAGAGTCAGAGAGAAAAAGTAACATAGAGAATTGCAAGCGATGTGGAGCCTGATGCAGGAAGAAAACTCAGGAAAACTGAGATCACAACTTGAGCCAAAATCAAGACGAGGCACTTAACCGCCTGATACACCCAAGTGCTCCAATTTTGCCATTTCACATAGCATTCTTTTTTCATTTCTTTTTCCTATACTGTGTTTTTGGTGTGTATAACTGCACTTTTTTGTATGTTGATTTGTATCCTGAACTTTCCCTGAATTTGTTAATTTTTCAAATACTTTTTTTGTGTGGGATTTCTATGGTTTTACTATATATAAGATCATATCATTTCCTAACAAATAATTTTCTTTCTTCCTACTGATTTCCATGTCTTTTTTTTGTTTCTTTTGCCGCTTGGTTTTTCTGGATACGCCTTCCAATTGTAGGAGCAACCTTTCCCTTCTTTGATTTTCTTTTCTTTGCTTCGGTGTTCTTTGTCTGGTCTAATAATTCAATTGACATAAGACAGATCCAGAGTAGAAAATAAATTCATTTTGCATGTGCATGAGCTTCCTAATATTATGACTCCCAGAGAATGAACAAAATAGACAGCATTTGTGCCTTTTAGACTACATAACATCAGATTTGTGAAGAGTTGACAAGACATACGTTTGGGTTTGGGGTAGTCAATTAGTGAGGAAGTAACAAGGTTGTTTGTCCAGCCTTCTCAGTGCTAAGTTCCCTTTCCTGGTGCATTGAAAGGAATTTTCCCAGGGGATATTTATTACCTGCGTCAGGGGGACAAAGAATGTTCAGAGAGCCCTCGCATGGCTGTTTCTCAAGTGACATTCATCCAAATAGGTGGTGTGACAATATGACGTAATTTGGGGTGGCATATTTTATTCTTCTTCATGTTACTATGTGAAATACCTGTGTTGGGAATGAGCATCCTTGCCTGGTTCCTGATGTGACAGAAAAGACTTCAGGTTTTCACTGTTGACTATGCTGTCAGGTGTGGGATTTTCATATATGGCCACAATTTTGTGGACATAATTTCTTTTTTCTGCTTAGTTTTTCAGATTTTTTTAATAATGACAATTTGTTGAATTTTGTCTAATATTTTTATGCATCAATAGGTAATGATGTATAATCAATTCCTGTCTCAGTTAATGCTGCCGAGGATCACATTTACAGATTTGTGTATGGTTAACAACCTTGCATCCCAGGTACAAATCACACTGGACGGTCACATATGATCCTTTCAATGTGCTGGTGCATTCACTATGCTAGGAGTTCTGCATGTATGCCCATCTTAGACACTGGGCCTTAGTTTCTCTTTTTGTGGTAATTTGTCTGGATTTCACATGACAGTAAGGGTGGTTTCATAGATGAATTGAGGTCTGCTCTTTTCTAATCAGCTTTTGGTAAGAGTCTGAGGAGTATTGGCTTTAAATCTTTTTTAAATATTTGGTACAAATCAAAAGCCCTCTGGTACTAGTCTGACTTTTTGTTTTTGAGGGTGGAAATTTTAGATTATGGATTTAATCTTCTTATTTGTTTTTAATTAGATAGTTTTCTATTTCTTTATGAACAGTCTTAGTGAATTGTATAATTATAAAAATTTCAAAATTATTGCTAGTTTTCCATTTGTGGGCCTATAATTATCTAAGAACTTTCTCTTTTGTCTGTTTTCATTTCTTTCGTGTTCATTATGTCTCCTCATTAAATTCTGAATGTGTTTATTTGAGTTTTACCTATATTCCTAGTCGATAGATGCTTTTAAATTTATCTTTCCAAATACCAATTTTAATCTCGCTAATTTTTGTGTTATTATACTCTTTATTCCTTTTATCTTTTCTAATAATTTCTAATGTTAATTGAGTTAATAAAATAACAATGAAGTTTTCTGAGAAATAGAAAAAGTCATTGTTTATGTGTTATGACAAAATACATGGATGTGAGAAGATGATCATGAGAGAGGAGAGCAAACCTGGGGAGATCTCATTTCCTACTTTCTAAGTATATTGCAGAAGTACATTAACTACAACAGTGTGCTGCTGGCATAGAGGGAGACACAGAGACGAGGAGCAGATTACAGAGCCCAGGATGAAATGTGTCCAGATGCAGTCAGCAAATGCTCCAGGAGACTTCATAGAATGAACAGCAGGGGGAGGATGGCCTCTTTCACAAGTGATGTTGAATATTGGTGACAAAATAAATGACATTTAGCCCTTATCCTATACCATGCAGATAGGTAGATCATTATTAAGGCTCTTCCCTTGATCCAGTAGCTACCGAAGGTGAATCCAGATGCTGCACAGGAGAGGCTCAGGGACCCTCAGACTCCACCAGCTGCAACTCACACTGGGACATCTTCAGGCACAAGACATTCTG
The DNA here is from genome assembly GCA_004023785.1 of Mungos mungo. Lineage (NCBI taxonomy): Eukaryota > Metazoa > Chordata > Mammalia > Carnivora > Herpestidae > Mungos > Mungos mungo. The sequence continues at coordinate 2,632 of PISW01013377.1, forward strand.
GTCAGCGAACTGTCACACACTCACTGTTTGTCTCACTCATGTCCACTCCCATACTCAGAGTCTCTTGTTCTCCATAAATTACCACTTAAAAGAAATAAGGAACCCCAAAGCGACTCCAAACTCCATGGAGAGATGTTTGTGTTATGTCCTGCTCACTGAATGGGAACACGCAGGAATTCTGGGGATGGGGCTCCTCTCGCAACTGCAAGTTCAGGGATGGGAGGGTTCCATCAGCAGAGAGATGTCCTCTGACTATATAGTAAGTTTTTCAGGTAGAATCTTCAAGAATCCAGAGACCCTGAGCTGGTGTGAGGGATCTGGAAGTGTTAATGCCACAATATTTTTCAAGAAATTATGTTTCTTGTCTGTGATTTTGCTAGATGATTATTCAGTACCCATGATAAACCATATTTTCACATATACACACAATATGTGAGGTAGAAATAAATTTACCACCATTTTACTGGTGAACAGATATACACTGCAGCAGAGAGAGAGTGTTTGGGTGTCCAAGAGCACATACTAGGTGAGGGTGAGCTCATCATCTTTCCCCACCACAGGACGCACCTGCTCCCCTAACCATTTCCTGGACAGGGTCGGACATGTCCAGTGAGGTTTCTAGACGTCCCAGTAGAGCGAAGTGTGGAGATGAGATCTTTCTTATCACAGGGAATTGAAGATACTGAGAAGCCTTGACAGAGACTCAGAGCTGATGGAGATGCTGGCATTTTTCAACCACCACAAGTGTCATTTACACATGATCTCTGGTTGACATCAATGGAAATCCTCAATAAAATTAAAATGGTTGAATTTTTGAAATATCTTTTTAAAATTTACATCTATATTGGTTAGCATGTAATGCATTAATGATTTCAGAAGTAGATCCCTTAATGCCTCTTGTCCATTTAGCCCATCCCCCTTCCCACAACTCTTTCAGTACCCCTGTGCTTTTTCTCCATATTTAAAAGTCTCTTACGTTTTATCCTCTTCCTTCTTTTTATGTATTTTTTGCTTCCCTTCCCTAATGTTCATATCTTTTGTATCCTAATGTTCTTACATGGGTGAAGTCATATAATATTCGTCTTTCTTTGACTAACTAATTTCACTTAGCATAGTACCCTCTAGTTCCATCCACGTAGTTGCAAATGGCAAGATTTAATTCTTTTTGATTGCCAAGTAATACTTCATTGTATATTTATGCCACATTTTTTTTTCTTAATCCATTCCCCATCAATGGACCTTTGGGCTTTTTCCATTCTTTGCTATTGTTGATAGCTGCTATAAACATTGGGGTGCATGTGCCCTTCAAAACACCATATCTGTATCCCTAGGACAAATACCTAGTAGTACAATTGCTGGGTTGTAAGGTAGTTCTATTTTTATTTTTTGAGGAACCTCCATACTGTTTTTCAGAGTGGCTGCACCAGTACGCATACCCATCAGCAGTGCAAAAAGAGATTCTCTTCCTCTGCATCCTCACCAACCTCTGTTGTTGCTTGAGTTGTTAATGTTAGCCACTCTGACAGGTGTGAGGTTGTATCTCTTTATGGTTTTGATTTGTGTTTCGCTGATGATGAGTGATGTTGAGCATTTATTCATTTGTGGGCTAGCCATCTGCATGTCTTCTTTGGAGAAGTTTCTGTTCATTTTTTTTGCCTGTGTTTTCACTGAATTATATGTTTTTTGAGGGTTGAGTTTGATTTTTTTTTTATCGATTTTGGATACTAACCGTTTACCTGATACGTCCTTTGCAAATATCTTCTCTCATTCTGTTAGTTGCCTTTTAGTTTTGCTGATTGTTTTCTTTGCTGTGCAGGTGTTTATTTTATTGAGGTCCCAACAGGTTATTTTTGCTTTTGTTTCCCTTGCCTCAGAGACGTGTTGAGTAAGCAGTTGTTGCCACCCAAAACCCAAGCAGGACTTTGCCTGCTTTCTCCTCGAGGATTTTGATGACTTCCTGTCTTTCATTTAGGTTTTTCATCAAAAATGATTGAATTTTTCCATGATTTGGCCGTTGTAGAAAGTCCTGCTATGACCATTGGGGTACATGTGCTCCTATGCATTAGCACTTCTGTATCCTTTGGGTAAATCCCTAGCAGTGCTATTGTTGGGTCATAGGGGATTTCTATCGATAGTTTTTTGAGGAGCCTCCACCCTGTTTTCCAGAGCCGCTGTGCCAGCCTAAATGTCCATCAACTGATGAATGGATCAAGAAGATGTGGTGTACGTATACAATGGAGTACTATATGGCAATGGGGAAGAATGAAATATGGCCATTTGTAGGAAAGTGGATGGACCTTGAGGGTGTCATGCTAAGCGAAATAAGTCAGGCAGAGAAGGATAGATACCATATGTTTGCATTCATAGGTCTAAGAGGAGAGACCTAGCAGGGGACGATGGGGAGAGGAAGGGTGAAAGAGAGCGGGGAAAAGTGAGAGACACAGATCAAGGGAGACTACTGCATACTGAAAAAGAACCCTGGACTGAATGGGGAAGGGGAGAGAGGGGGTGATGGTCATGGTGGGGGGCACTTGTGGGGAGAAGCCCTGGGTGTAATATGGAAACCAATTTGACAATAAACTATTAAAAGAACATAAAGAAACAAAAATGGTTGAATTTTTAATAAAATATATTGAAGGCAGAACTGCTGAGATCAGTAAGGAAGATGTTTTTAAAAACTATTTCCTCATCTACGGAATGGAGATTAGTGTTCTCCTCAACTTACACTTCCTGGCACAGTGATCTAAGATATATTTATCCCCATGCCTGATACTTGGCAAGTTTGGGTTACTATTATGATGGTTTATTCCAAACAGAAAGGACACCTATATGTTTCCATAGCTTTTACAAACTCTTTCCTGTGTTCATGTCTGAAGACGATTACAGAGCATGGATCTGAAAACCCTTGAAAGGAGACCAGCCCTCAAGCACACCCTTTTCCTGCCTCTTGAGCTCCTTGGTCCCAGAGATCCCTCTGGTGGTTGTGAGGACTCCCTGGTGGTCACCGTGCACCCGTTGTTTCACAGACCCCTGCGATAGCTATAAAAAAAATTCATTTTCTTCCCCTCCCATTTATCCAGCATGCTGAGGGTGAGACTCTTCCAGCATCACCACTGCAGACCCTACTGTTCAGAAGACGTCTCCTCCTACTTATTTACCATTTTTTGCCCCTCTGCTCCTTGCCTGTAAATTTCCAGATATATATTCTGTAACCATTGGTGAGCAGTAATCTGGAATGAAGTCTTTCTTTTTTTTTTTTTTTTATCAGTGTGCAAGTGTCAGAAGAACTTTTTATTTAGTAACTGAGAGAACATAATTTAAAAAATTTGGGCTCACAAATTATTTGGAAATTGAGAAATGTGCTTAGCTTCAAACATGTATCAACTTCAGAGAAACAGAGGGGATCGTCCCAGACAGAACAAGAATCTCATAAGCCGAAGTCTGAAAAGGAGAATATTCTAAGGCTCTGATCTTAATGGAGTTTTCTCAGATGGGTATTAAAATTGTTTAGAGCAGGTGATGCGTTTTTAAATTACATCTAATTTTTCTGATGGTCTCCAGAAGTGTCAGTACCTGTGAGTTTACGCTTCCCCTACAGGTATATTTAGAACATAAACTGTTTTCTAGAAACACAGGTCAACTGATAGAGTGGGTTTTGCCCCAGGAGAATTATATCAACAGTCTCACAATACCTGATTAATATGGTTAGATTTGGGCTTTAGATTTAGAAGTGATGATATTTAGTTATGTTTTAGACTTGAGTTAGTGCTTTAATGGGTTGACATTTTGGGGGATGTTGTGGTATCAAATGTGAATGCCATATGGGATGAAGATGAACATTGCCAGGCATATGTGTGGGTTGTTGTCGTGAGTCATTCTTCAACCTCTAGGTGCTACATTACATGGTAAAAAGAAATTTTCCATGATTGGTTATTTTAGAGACTTTGAGATCAGAATATTTTACTGCATTATTTTCATTACTCTGAAGATGGTCACAAGTGATCTTACCAATGATAGGCAGAGAGTGATTAGACCACAGGAGAAGGAGATAACAGTGTGGGCCCTGATGTGAGGGGCTCTCCCTCAGGATGAGAAGGTGGAGGAAGATGCCATAAGCTGGGGCAAGTGATGCCCATGATGGTATGGAAAGGCAAAGAACAGAGCTTCCTGCAACAGCCCTTGGGAAGTTATGGAAAATTACACAGGTTAGGAAAGTGTAAAGCACAAAGTTACATCTCTACAGATATCAGACTGGAAGTCCAAGATGAGATTGGCAACATGGCTACCCTTTGACGGGGACTCTTCCTGGGTCACGGATGGTGACTTCTTACTGGGTCCTCAGAAGGTAGAAGGGAAATGAGATCTCTGGGGCTTATTCTAGGAAGAGCCTAATCTCATTCAGGGGGGATCCACTCTCCTGACCCAATCACCTCCCATAGACAGACTTACTACCACCATCATCTGTCATGGGTAGGAGAAGATATGGACTTTGGGAGCATAAATATTCAGATGAGAGTACTTTCTGGAGCCTTTGAGGATGGGTGGTTCTGCCAACACTTTCATTTCAGTCCAGTGAAATGGATTCCATGTAGACCTCCAGACGGTAGGTGAATAATCGTGGGAGATTTGAGTACTGTGTGTGGCAACTGGACACAGTGGTCATCGGAAACAACACAGGCTGGGATGTGAGTGTCACATTACCATGGGTCTCCCCACCCTGCCCCTGTTGTGTGATGACAACCAGTACTGCCCCAAGGCAGGGAAATTCACAGACTGCGGTGTGTGAGGAGGAGCTTCTGCAGGAACTCAGCACTGAAGGGTGGGGTGGTTGCAACTGTGCTGTGTTGATGTAGACTGAGCTTGAACCCAGCACACTTTTCAGTCCATGACTTGTGACCCCGAGTTAACGGCTGCCCTACCTGAATGTCATGGGTGTGATGCTGAAACCAAGACTGGAAAATAACAATTCATCCATGACTTTAATTTCCTCTTCTATCCCCGAAGCACACTGTCACATTTCCAAGTAGGGGAGAAAGTTCAGAACATGTGAGGGATAGATTCACAGTCCAAGACTCTTCGGTTCATCACCTACCAACTCTTAACAGATGGTGCCTCAGCTGACGTCCCTCCTTACATGAACACAGAGGTGGCAAAATCCCCTCTGTAAAATATGACAAACAGGTTTACCTGATGCAAATTCTTTACCCCGTGTCTTTCTTTATGTTTATCTGGACTCTTCAAATCTTTCTATAGTAACTGGTGAGCCCATGAGAGCATTATTCTTTGTCCCAGACTCCTGACTCTTTCATTGAGGGAGAAGTAAAATCATTGTTCCCTGCCCTATTTAGCCCAGCATCCCTGTCTCTTCCTCAGGGTTTCTGACTGTCTCAGGATGTGTGTCCTCTCTGTGTCCCTCACAGGGTCATATCCTCAGAGTTCAGTCCACTGATCTGCAGATATGCTGGGATGACAAATGTGTCCATGAAGAAAATAAATCAACCTGAGAAGCCATGTGTACACTTTGGATTCCCGGTGGAGGTGTTGATCCATCCCATGTGATGGGAGCTCTTTCCTTATTCCTGTTGGAGCCATTTCGTAGCATAACTGGTGAAGGTATATCCAGATTCCTTGCAGGAAACCTTCACTGATGTCCCAGGCTTACACACTTCAGCCCCAGACGTCACCAGTTTCAACAGAGAGTGCACACTTGTGGACAGGGAATGAGAGAAGATGAAATCATCCTTCACAGGTCCTGGTGCCATCTTCTGTCCAGGGCTTAGTGACTCCCTTACCTGAAGCCATTCCCATCAGGAAGAGGATTCCCCAGCTCCAGTACATTCTGGGTGTCCTGTAGGGGTTAATGTTGTAGAATGATGCTCAGGGCACAGATAAACCCTTACATAGCCTAGTGCAACTAGGCTCATTTGCAGAATCGTGAAGCAGAGTATTTCATACTCAAGACCAAGCCCATCTAGAGAAGGAGAATATAGATGTCACAGGGACCATGCATATTGAGATGCAGAGGGCAAAAGTCTAAACTTTGAGGACATGGGTCCCTGGGCAGGTCTCTGAACTGTGAGTAGACTGAGCTCCTCCCACTGCGGGATAAGAACCACAGAAAATTCTCTTCATTGTGAATCCAGCTTTGAATGAGCAAGAGACCACTTGAACCTGTTCTTGGCCCTGATAACTGAAAGTCTTACTCCTGGAGTGTGTTTCCAAATTGGTGCATGAAATGAGGTAATAAATGCATTCGTGGCCTCCATTTCTCTAGAGGCAAGATATCTAAAAGCCCTGGACTATCTTCAAATATCTTATTATTTCCTTGAGTTCAGTAAATGTTCCTAATGGAACAGGATATTTATACACACTTTAGCATTCTTCTTTCTAAAATACTCTTATTGTAAATTGTTTTCTGAAAAAGGAAACCCCGATTTCTGACAGGAAAGATTTCCTCACCTCCTGTGCACCTGATCAGCGCCAAGAGAAACTGCTCCCTTCCCTACATGATCCCATCTGAGTTGGCTGTGGCGGCAGCTACTCGGGCAGGCACCTCGACTCTGGCTGCAGGAGCGCACACCTTGTTTCTGGCAGCTCACCTTGCCTCTGGCAGAGGCAGTGTAAATCCCGAATCCCAGGTGCCACCCAGAAAAACAGTCCCTACCCCTACACAATCCTAGCAGGGAATTGCTGGTGGCAACCTCGACTCTGGGGGTGCGCACTTCGCCTCCTACAGTGTACCTCGACTCTGGCAACAGCTGCGCAAATCCCGGCAGGTGCCAAGAGAAACTGCTGCCTCCCCCAAAGAGATCCCACCTAAGAAGACAGCCATCAAATCTGGTGTACCAAAGGAAGTACATCTCATTTGTGGTAGCATAGACTAGGATTTTGAATCAAGGCGGGAATAGAAAATACTGCTTGGCTCGACTTGTGGCACAAGGAAATTGGAATCATAAGAATGGCCTGCAGCGCATAGTTCCAGTGGAGCTTGGGGCGCTGGCCGTCTACTCTCCACAACCTTTGTGGGGCCTTTGAGAGTAGCCCCTGAGAACTACCTACTCCAAACCACACCTATTCAAGAGGAGGAGCTGCTGCTTTTTGTGTACTTATTTTTTATTATCATTACCTATTTTACTTTATATTTTTTTAAGTTTTTACTCTTTATTTTCCTTTTTCCTTTCTTCTTCTTTTTAATTTCTTTTTCTTTTTTTTTTCTCTTGCCATCCAGATATATTCTCCCTTATCTCAAAGTTATCTCTCCCCTCAACTGGTTATACGCTTTTAGACTGTCACTTGTACTTTGTTGTCTCTGCCCCCCTTTATTTTTTCTTCTCTTCTTTTCTTCTCTTTCCTCTCGTTTCTGCTTCTTTTCTTCCTTTCCCATTTTAATTGGTTTGTTTGTTTTATTTGCCTGTGCTTTGCATGCTTTTGTTCCCTGAGTGTTAGTCTGTCTGTTTCCTTCTCAGGGCTACCCCAAGTACCAAGCCGAAGGTTCATGACAGTTAGTCCCAAATATCCCAGAGTAGAGAAATAAAGTAATCAAACCACAACAAGAGAAACTTAGAGACACCATTAAAAGAACATTTAGTGGAATGACAGGCCTGGACGGACAATCAGCCTCCTTTAACAGAGCAATACTACCACGTGCAGAGTGCACAACGAGGTTTTGACACTGACAAGAGACAGAAAACTACCCAAAATGACAAAAAAAAAAAACTATCCCCTAAAGAACTCCAGGAAGAAGTCACAGCCACAGAACTGCTCAAAACAAACCTAAATAACATAACTGAAAAAGAATTTTAAAACACTTGTAATAAAATTAAAGGCTGGGCTTGAAAAGAGCATCATAGAAGCTACTAATACAATGACTGGAAACTTTGAAAATAGGTGTGACCAGTTAGAAATGGCAATAAATGAGGTAAATAATAAAATGGAGGTTGCCACCTCACGAATTGAAGAGGCAGAGAGAAGAATAGGTGAATTAGAAGACACAGTGATACCAAAAGAGGGAGCCAAAAAGAGAGAGAGAGAGAGAGAGAGAGAGAGAGAGAGAGAGAGAGAGAGAGAGAGAGAGAGAGAAATTGATCCAGGAGCAGGAAAGGAGAATTCGAGACCTGAGTGATACAATCAAATGGAACAACATCCATATCATAGGAATTCCTGAAGAACAAAGAGAAAGAGGTCCTGAAAAGGTACTAAACCAAATAATAACTGAGAATTTCCCAAATCTGGGGAAAGAGATGGACATTCAAGTTCAAGAGGCACAGAGAACGCCCTAGAGACGTAATCTTAACTGACCTTCAGCATGACATATCATAGTGAAACTGGAAAAATATAAAGATAAAGAGAGAATTCTGAAAGCAGCTGGGGATTAAAAGTCCCTCACATACAAAGGGAAACCTATCAGAGTGGTTAGAGACCTATCTAATGAAACTTGGCAGGCCAGGAAGGAATAGCAGGAAATCTTCAATGTGATGAACAGAAAAAACATTCAGCCAAGATTCCTTTATCCAGCAAGCCTGCCATTCCAAATAGGAGGAGAGATAAAGATGTTCCAAAATTAAAAAAAAAAAATTGAGAGAATCCATGACCACCAAACCAGCCCTACAAGAAATCCCAAGAAGGACTCTATGAAGGAAATGTTGTAACGAATACAAGGTACCAGAGACACCACTACAAACATGAACTCTATGGAGAACACAATGACTCTAAACCCACATTTTTCAATAAAACACTGAATGTAAATGAACTTAATGCTCAAACCAAACGACACAAGTTAGCAGAATGAATAAAAAAAGAATATCCATCAATCTGCTGTCTACAAGAAACTCATTTTAGACCTGAAGAAACCGTCAGTTTGAAAGTAAAGGGATGGAGAATTATCTATCATGCAACTGGAAGCCAAAAGAAAGCCGGAGTCGCCATAGTTATACCAGACAAACTAGACTTTAAAGTAAAGGCAGTAACAAAAGGTGAAGAATGACATTATACAATAATTACACGGTCTCTCCATCAGGAAGAGCTAACAATTATAAACATCTATGTGCCAAATTTGGGAGCGCCAAAATACATAAAACAACTAATCACAGAAAGAAACAATCATATTGATCAGAACGTCCTAATTGCAGAGGACTTTAATACTCCACTAACAGCAATAGATAGATCAACCAGACAAAAAATCGCTAAAGAAACAACCTACCTAAATGACACATTGGAACAGATGGAATTGATAGATATATTTAGAACTCTGCAACCTGAAGTTAGGAAATTCACCTTCTTCTCGAGTGCACATAGTCCATTCTCCAAGATAGATCACATTCTGGGGCATAAAGCAGCGCTCCATAAATATAAATGAACTGAGGTCACACGATGCACACTTTCAGATAACAATGCTATGAAACTTGAAATCAGTCCCAGGAAAAAAATCTGGAAAACATCCAAAAACATGGAGGTTAAAAACCTTAGGTAAAAACTATTCTTATTAAGAATAATTGGACCAATCAATCAATTAGATAAGAAATTTAAAAATATATGGGAACAAATGAAAATGAAAATATAGCAACTCAAGATGTCTGGGACGCTGCAAAGGCAGTCCTAAAAGGAAAGTTTATTGCAATCCAGGTCTATTTCAACAAACTAGAACAAGCATGAACTCAAAGTCTAACAGAGCCCCTAATGGAGCTAGAAGGAGAGTAGCAAGAGCACCCCAAACCCAACAAAAGAAAATAAATAATATAGATCAGGGAAGAAAAAACAATATAGAATTAAAAAAAACAGTTCAGCAGATCAATAAAACCAAGAGTTGGTTTTTTGAAAACATAAACAAAATTGATAAACTTCTAGCCAGGCTCCTTAGAAAGAAAAGAGAGAACACCCAAATACACAGAATCATGAATGAAAATGGATCTATTATAGCCAATCCCTTAGAAATACAAGCAATCATTACAGATTATAATAAAAAACTTTATGTCAACAAACTGGACAACCTAGAAAAAATGGACAAATTCATAAACATTCATGCAGTACCAAAATTCAAGAAAGAAGAGATAGAAAGCATGAATAGACTGATAACCAGTGAAGGAATTGAATCCATTACCAACAATCTCCCAATGCAAAAGAACCCAGGGCCAGATGGCTTCCCAGGGTAATCCTACCAGACATTTAAAGCAGAGTTAATATCCATTCTTCTCAAACTAAGCCAAAAAATACAAATAGAAGGAAAACTTCCAAACTCATTCTATGAAGCCAGCATCACTTTGATTCCCAAACCAGAGACCCAGCAAAAAAAGAGACCTATAGACCAATATCCTTAGTGAATACATATGCAAAATACTCAACAAGATCCAGGCAAATCGAATTCAAGAGCATATAAAAACAATATACTTCATGATCAAGTGGGATCAATTTCTGGGTTACAAGGCGGGTTCAATATTTGCAAATCCACCAATGTGATACTTCACATTAACAAAAGAAAAGATTAAAACCATATGATCCTGGCGATAGATGCAGAAAAACATTTGATGAATACAGCACCCTTTCTTAATAAAAACCCTTGAGAAAGTCGGAATGAAAGGAACTTACTTAAACAATATAAAAGCAATTTATGAAAAGACCCCAGCTAATATCATCCTCAATGGGGAAGAACTGAGAGCTTTCCTCCTGAGATCAGGAACACGATAGGGATGTCCATTCTCACCACTTTTGTTTAACATAGTGCTGAAAGTCCTATCATCAGCAATCAGACAACAAAAGGAAATAAAAGGCATCAGAATCAGCAAAGAAGTCAAACTTTCCCTTTTCACAGACGACATGATACTCTATATGGAAAACCCAATCATCCCCACCAGAAGCCCTCTAGAACTAATCAATGAATTCAGTAATGTTGCAGGGTACAAAATCAATGTACAAAAATTGGTTGCATTTTTATACACCAATAATGAAGCAATGGAGAGGGAAATCAAGAAACTGAACCCATTCACAATTACACATAAAACCATGAAATAGTTAGGAATAAACCTAACGAAGGATGTAAAAGACATATATGATGAAAACAATAGAAAACTTATAAAAGTAATTGAAAGAAGACACGAAGTAATGGAAAAACTTTCCATTCTCATGGATCAGAAGAATAAACTTTGTGAAAATGTCATTACTACTGAAACAATCTGCACATTCAATGCAATCTTCAAAAAAATTGCACCAGCATTCTTCTCAAAACTAGAACAAGCTATCCTCAAATTCGTATGGAACCACAAAAGACCCCGAATAGCCAAAGCAGTATTAAAGAAGAAAACCAAAATGGGAGACATCACAATCCCAGACTTTAGTCTCTACTACAAAGCTGTCATCATCAAGACAGTATGGTATTGGCACAAAAACAGACACGTAGACCAATGAAATAGAATAAAGAACAGAGAACTGGACCCACATATGTACGGCCAATTAATTTTTGACAAAGCAAGAAAGCCTATCCTGTGGAAAAAAGACTGCCTCTTTAGCAGGTGGTGCTGGGAGAACTGGACAGCAACATGCAGAAGAATGAAACCAGACCACTTTCTTACACCATTCACAAAAATAAACTCAAAATGGCTCAAGGACCTGAATGTGAGACAGGAAACCATCAAAACCCTTGAGGAGAAAAAAGGAAACAGCCTCCTTGATCTCCACCACAGCAATTTCCTACTCAACACATCCTCAAAGGCAAGGGAATTGAAAGCAAAAAATGAACTATTGGGACCTCATCAAGATAAAATCTTTGCACTGCAAAGGAAACAATCAAGAAAACCATAGGAGACAGATGGAATGGGATAAGATAGTTGCAAATGACATATGAGATAAAGGGCTAGTATCCAAAATCTACAAGGAATTCACCAAACTCCACACTCAAAAAATGAATAATCCATGGAACAAATGGGCAAAAGACATAAATAGACACTTCTCCAAAGAGGATATCCAGATGGCCAGAGGCACATGAAACAATGCTCAACATCACTCATCATCAGGGAAATAGAAATCAAAACTACACTGAGATACCACTTCACGCCAGTCAGAGTGGCTAAAATGAACAAATCAAGAGACTATAGGTGCTATCATGGATGTGGAGAAATGGGCAGCCTCCTACACTATTGCTGGAATGTGAACTGGTTCAGCCACTCTGGAAAACAGTATGTAGGTTCCTCAAAAAACTATCAGTAGAACTCCCCTATGACCCAGCAATAGCACTGCTATGGATTTATCCAAGGGATACAGATGTGTTGACACATAGGGGGACATGTACCCCAATGTTCATTGCAGCACTTTCAACAATACCCAAATCATGGAAAGAACCTAAATGTCCCTCACCTGAAGAATGGGTCAAGTAGATGGTATATATATACAATGGAGTATTACATGGCAACGAGAAAGAATGAAATATGGCCATTTCTATCAAAGTGGATAAAACTCGAGGGTGACATCCTAAGTGAAATAAGTCAGGCAGAGGACAGATACCATGTTTGCACTCATAGGTCTAACAGGAGAACAGAAGAAGCCTAATGGAGGACCAGGGGGAAGGGAAGGGTGAAAGAGATTTGGGGAGAGAGAAGGACGCAAACCCTGAGCGACTATTGAATACTGAAAACGATCCAAGTGTTGAACTGGATGGGGGGAAAGGGGTTGTGGTAATAAAATGGCACCTGTGTAGAAGAGCACTGGGTGTTATATAGAAACCAATTTGACAATAAAGTATTAAGAAATAAAAAATAAAAAAATAAATTATAAAAAAAGTAGTTCTGATCTCGTGAAAAGGAAAACTCGAAATGGGAAGCAAAAGAAGTGTAACTTAATAACTTTTCTATAATTATATAACCTGAATAAGTCTCCTAACCTCTCTGAGTTTCATTCTTTTCCCACTGTAATATGGGAAGAAACCTCTGTTCTGTGGATGATGTAAATAAAAAACAATAATGTTAAAAAAAGAAGAAGGAAAGCCGTGAAAAAGTGAGATAAATTGGTCTAGGATCATGAAAGGAAAATTCAAGCACTGAATAATGCAATCAAATGGAACAATTTCCATATCATAGGAATTCCAGATGAAAAAGAAGAGATAAAAAGGGGACCAAAGGGTTATGGGATCAAATTATAGCTGAAAATTTCCCCAAACTGTGGAATGAAACAGACATTGAAATCCAAAAGGCACAGAGAACTCCTTTCAGATGTAACTTGCATCAATCTTCTGTACGACAGACATATCATAGTGAAACTGGCAAAATATAAGGACAAAGAGGGACTACTGAAAGCAGCTAGGGATAAAAGGGCCCTAACATACAAAGGGAGATGATTCAGAGTAGTTGCAGACCTACCTATTGAGCTTGGCAGGCTATAAAGGAATGGCAGGGAATCTCCAATGTGATGAACAGAAAAAATATGCAGCCAATAATTCGTTATCCAGAAAGTCTGTCATTGAGAATAGGAGAGATAAAGGTTTTCTCAAACAGCTCCCCTCCTCGGAGGAGGAGCCAAGTTGGCGGAGAGGAAGGGAGCTCTGTAAACTTCATCCGCCCCATCTATCAAACTGAGAAGGACATTACTCTCATCTGCAAGCATGAAAGGAGAAAATACAGACTCCAGAAAGAAGACAACCTCAAAGATGCCTGAGTGAGTGAGGGGAAACCGGGGAGATTGGAAAACGGGCCTGTCTGAGAAGGGCAGGGGAGGCGGGAGCCCCAACCCAACACAGGGCAAGCTTGCAGAGCCCCTGAGAGAAAAAGGGAAGAGAAAGAAAACTGAACACGCACATAGTACTGTCTCTACAGAAGAGAGAAAAACGTTTAACCCTGCTCAGAGAGAAAAACTCTCACTCCATACATAACCGCTGGGTAGCCCAAATCCCGAAACCGGGTGGCACAATGGAAAAAATAAAAAAGCTTCCACCCATGTGTGATTCTGGCAGGGAGTTGGTGGCCATGGTGGCGGCGCCTGGGGCACACACTTAGGCTCAGTTGCGGGAGTGGGAGCACACACCTCATTTCCACTGCACATCTCGCCTCCAGCATTCGCCATGTAAATCCAGAAACCCATGTTCCAATAGGGAAAAAATAGCCCCCACCTCTATACAATCCCAACAGGGAGTTGGCAGTGGAGGAGGCAGAGGGCGTGCGCTTCAGCTGCAGGAGCACGCAGCTCATTTCCAGCAGCGCCTGGGGCCTTGGTCAGCAGCAGTGCTAATCCCAGCCAGTGCCAAGAGAAATTGATCTCACCCCCAATTCAATCAAAATCCAGGCTGGGGGCTGGGTGTTGGGGGTGGCATCTGTAAGGGCTTGCACTTACCACCTGCTGTGCACCTAGCTTCAGGCAGCAGCAGCACAAATCGCTGACTGCCCCAAGAGAAACTGATCCCTCCCCCTACGCAATTGCTATCCAGGCTGGGGGCTGGGAGTCAGCGGAGGTATCTGTGAGGGCATGCACCTAGCATGAACCTAGCCACAAATCTCTGCCAACACCTTGAGAAACTGCTCCTTCCCCCTATGAGATCCTAGCTGAGAAGTCAGCCTCCAAAGCAAGTACATCTCATCTGTGGTAGCAAAAAAGTGAATGGAACAGGATTTTGCAATGAGGCGGGCCTGGAAAATAAATCTTGGCTCAGCTGCAGCACAAGGAGATCAGACTCATTAGAGTGGCCTGCAGTGCTGAGTTCCAGCGGAGCTTGGGCTGTCACGATTTTACTCTCTGCAGCCACCAAGGCAGGGACTCTAAGAGCAGCCCCAGAGACCTACTACACCACACCAAACCAAGCCTATATGCGAGGGGGAGTGGCTGCTTTTTTTTTCCCTTTTTCTTTTTTTTTGTACTTGTTTATTATTACCTTTTTTACTTAGGATTTTTTTTTAACTTTATACTCCTTATTTTCCTTTCTTTTTTCTTCCTCTTTCTTTTTTTTTTGTTTTTCTTTCTTGCAATCCAGATATATTCTCCTGTATCTCATCTTTATCTCTCCCCTCAATGGTCATACACTTTAGACTATCCATTGTCCATTGTTGTCTCAGCCTCCCGTTATTAATTTTTTTCTCTTCTTTTCTTCTCTTTCCTCTCCACTTTCTCTCTTTCCTTTAATCCTTTTAATGTGTTTGTTTGTTTGATTAGTATGTACTTTTGTGTGCTTCTGATCCCTCTGTGTTTCTCTGTTTACTTTCTCAGGGCTACCCCAAGAAACAAGCCAAAGTGTGCATGGTGGTGAGTCCCAAATATCGCTGAGTAGAAAAATAAAATATTCAAAGGCACAACTAGAGAACCTGAGAGACAAAAATAAAAGAATATTTCCTGAAATGACAGGCCCTGGACAGTCAATAAGCCTCCTTTGACAGAGCAATATTAACAGGTGCAGTGTGCACAACAAGCTTTTTAAAACTGACAAGGGACACTAGGAAAAATGGCAAAACAAAGGACCTCTCCCCTGAAGAACCTCCAGGAAGAAGACTCAGCCACATAACTGCTCAAGGCAGATCTAGGGAACATACTTTATCAAGACAGTTTAAAACTGGTCATAAAATTAATCGCTGCGGTTGAGAAAAGCATCAAAAAGCAACTAAGACCATGACTAGGAACTTTGAAAATAGGTGTGATGAGTTAAAAAAAAGGCTATAAATGAGGTGAATAATAAAATGGTGACAGCCACCTCAAGGATTGAAGAGGAAGAGAGAAGAATAGGTGAATTAAAAGACACATTTATAGCAAAAGAGGAAGCTGAAAAAAAGAGAGAGAAATTGATCCAGGAGCAGGAAAGGAGAATTCGAGACCTGAGTGATACAATCAAACTGAACAACATCTTTGCCATAGGAATTCCGGAAGGAGAAGACAGAGACAAAGATCCTGAAGGGATACTAGGCCAAATTATAACTGAGAATTTCCCAAATCTGGGAAAAGAAATAGACATTCAAATTCAAGAGGCAGAAAGAATCCCCTTACGGAGTAATTTGAATAGAACTTCGGCACGACATACCATAGTGAAACTGGCAAAATATAAAGATAAAGAGAGAATTCTGAAAGCAACTGGGGATAAAAGGTCCCTCACATACAAAGGGAAACCCATCAGAGTGGTTAGAGACCTATCTAATGAAACTTGGCAGGTCAGGAAGAAATGGCAGGAAATATTCAATGTGATGAACAGAAAAAACATGCAGCCAAGAATCCTTTATCCAGAAAGCCTGTCATTCAAAATAGAATAGAATTCTCTCAATGGGACTATGACATAGTGTAGCTACTATGGAAAACAGTGTGGTGAAAATAACTCACCAGATCAAGTTTCTGCATAGCTTATTTAATTTTCAGCAAGGTGTGAGGAAGTTCTGGGCCTCATGTTGTGGGAAGAGGCAGGTGCAGGAGACAGGTGGATCGAGTGTAAGATCCCCAAACTATTCCAGGAGAATGGACCCCAGGCTGCCATCTTGTAAGGCTGGACTCAGTATAAAAATTGATACTGGTGCTTCTCCATTGGATGTCTCTGGCCCAGATAGAGAACAAAAGGAGTGAGGGGTAGAAAGAACTCTATTCTTCCACAGGTACGTGCAGGTCCCGAGAATCCTTTAGAGAGAGAGAGAGAGAGAGAGAGAGAGAGAGAGAGAGAGAGAGAGAGAGAGTGAGTCATGGAGCTGATTAAGACGTTGTGGGGTTTCAACAATGGCAAGGGTCATTACTGATGGTCTCTCTTTGTAGACATCAAAGAACCACCTTAGATCAGGTACAAGGAGAGAGGAGTTCCTCAAATGAACTAAATTTAGATCACTTGAAGGAGTCAGTGTCTTCTGTTTGGAAATTAATTATATATATTTTAAATGGTGGCCAGTGTACCTGTGAGGTACTGGTATGATTATTTGAGTTGATTTATCCCAAAGCTTGGTCTCAAGCAAGGTAGGTACTGCTATTATGACCATTCACTCTAAATATGAGAAGATATCTGTGTTTGTAAAGGTTTTAGAAGAGAGTTTGTACTATTTACTGGTCAGGATGAAGTTTGCAGGACATGATGAGATAGATGTTTCACAGGAAAACTGACCCTGACACACTACTGCTTCTGGATATGAGCTCAGAGATCCTGGATGCCCCCTGGTGAGCTGGGAGCCGCCTGGTGATGTGAGAGCCCCCAGGTGATCTAAGTGGCCCTTGGAATCCTGTGTGCTCCATGATGACCTGAGTGCCCCAAGGTTACCTGAGTGTACCCAGGTGACTTGAGTGGCAACTGGTGACCTGAATGCCCCCTGGAAACCTGAGCACCACCCAAATATGCAAGTGCTTTCTGGAGAGCTGAGTGACCATGGTGTCCTCAGCTTCTTCTGGTAACCTGAGTGCTCCAGGCGATCTGAGTGGCCCCTGGTGTTCTGAATGCCCCCTGATTAATTTTAAGTAACCGAAGGGCAAGTTACAAATATTGGACTCATGATCAGTTCTCAGAAGTCCCCTTCTGGCTTTTCAGCCACCTCTGTGTCTAGGCCTATTCTGTCCTGTTAGCCCTGACAGGTGGCTCTGATTTTGTGGTTGTTAATCCTGGCAGAGCCTCCAAGGGTGTGGCCAGCACCTGCTTTTTTTCTCCTCCCTCCTGTCTAACTAACTGTGTAACAGATGGACATGTGGCTCTCATGGAATGTACTATAGAATATATGATAATATATGAACCATCCACTCCACACGCTCACCTGGAATCAGTGGATCCAATTCCACCAGAAATTACTGGTTGAGCTGGAGAACCTAGAGACATGACCAGTGAGGTGCAGGATGTGTGAGCACCAAAACTCTTGGGCCTGATTCCTTCAGATGCACCTGGGATAGAACACTTGGGGACAAGAAGACTCAGCCTGGTTCAGTCACTACCAGTCGCAACCAGCCCTAAGGTCCCACATCTGACATCTGAGATCTTTACCTCATACAGCTTTCAAGAGGCCCTAGAGATATCCTGTGTTTATAGAGAGGCAATCCTCTGTTTAGAGAAGGCCCTACAATATCCTCTGTTTATAGAACACAGATCTGCCATCCTACAGAGACCTCACCCTGTGTGAGGAGAGAGGTATGGACTCCTATTTCCTGAGAGTGTAATTTCCCTTGATTTTGAGGAGATATTTGCATGGGTGGGAAGTAGCATATTTTTATAATTGCACAGGGACTGAATCGGGCTTCCCTGATTCTTCTCCGACCAGCTGTGTGCATCTCTTTGTTGATTCCACATGCATGTGGGTCTTGGTTTGGGAGTGTACTTGGTGTATCAATTACATTGGAAGAAGATCAAGAGTGGGTCTCAGATTTCTGAACATAAAAATAATGAATGAGTGGATCACAATTCATTATAATTTATCTTTCAAAAAATATTTAAAATGATGCACACTTTTTGCAGACAATTTTCAAAATCTAGTCTTTAAATACTCAATATTGATCATTTCATACATAATTCCATGTAAAATATATACTGATATCCACTTTGGTGTAAATAAATAATAAGTAAAGGACACTGATTTCCAGTATCATATTTGTTTCAGTTTCCACACAGCTGTATCAACCTCATCTGACATCTATCTGTGGAGCATGAAGACACTTGGAGACCTCTGATTCTGATGGTTCTCTGCTGATGGGCTCTGCCTGCTCAGGCATCTGCAAAGCCTGGAAGCGGTGCCTACATCCTGGAGTGCACAGACCCCAACACACGGCCACACTCTGTCATCTGCAGATAGAATTCCCATGAGTGGAGGGTGCCTCCCTTTTCTTGAGAAATCTCCGCCTAACACAGGCGGCTGTTAACTCAGGGAGAAGGTATAGGCTTCACAGAAAAGTGGGTGACTGTTCTCTGATACGGCACAGATACCACCAGTAACGTAGTTAAGAAGTTAATGACACTCAAATAAACATCTTGACGAAAATGGAGTGGCTGAGCTGGAAATTATTGGGATCTAAACATTAGAGGCCTAATAAGAAATTGTAGACAATATGTTCATAGCCCTGAAGGCATGTGCCAATAGGATCAATGCTGAACTAGACAAATAGATTTCAAATAAAAAACAGATGGATATAACATATAACACCCAGTGCTTCTCCCCACAAGTGTCCCCCACCATGACCATCACCCCCTCCCTCCCTCCCCCTCCCCCATGTGTCCATGATTTGTTTTCAGTATTCAGTAGTCTCCCTTGATCAGTGTCCCTCACTCTCCCTCGCTCTCTTTCCCCCTTCCTCTCCCCATGGTCCCCTACCAGGTCTCTCCTGTTAGATCTATGAATGCAAACATATGGTATCTGTAATTCTCTGCCTGACTAATTTCGCTTAGCATGACACCTTCAAGGTCCATCCACTTTGATACAAGTGGCCATATTTCATTCTTCCTCATTGCCATATAGTACTCCATTGTATATATATACCACATCTTCTTGATCCATTCATCAGTTGATGGACATTTAGGCTCTACCCATGATTTGGCTATTGTAGAAAGTGCCGCTATGAACATTGGGGTACATGTGCTCCTATGCATCAGCACTTCTTTATCCCTTAGGTAAATCCCTAGCAGTGCTATTGCTGGGTCATAGGGGAGTTCTATCGATAGTTTCTTGAAGAGTCTCCACACTGTTTTCCAGAGCGGCTGCACCAGTTTACATTGCCACCAACAGTGTAGGAGGGTGCCCGTCTCTCCACACCCTCGCCAGCATCTATATTCTTTTGATTTGTTCATTTTAGCGACTCTGATCGGTGTGAGGTGGTATCTCAGTGTGGTTTTGATTTGAATTTCCCTGACGCTGAGTGACGCTGAGCATCATTTCATGTGCCTGTAGGCCATCTAGATGTCCTCTTTGGAGAAGTGTCTATTCAGGTCTTCTGCCCATTTCTTCACTGGATCATTCATTTTTTGTGTATGTAGTTTAGTGAGCTCCTAGCATATTTTGGATACTAGCCCTTTATCTGCTATGCTATTTGCCATAACTTTCCCCATTCTGTTGGTTGCCTATTAGTTTTTTTTTTTATTGTTTCCTTTGCCTTGCAGAAGATTTTTATCTTGATGAAGCCTTCTAGAACTGATCAATGAATTCAGTAATGTTGCAGGGTACAAAGTCAATGTATAGAAATCAGTTGTATTCTCATACACCAAAAATGAACCAACAGAAAGAGAAAGCAAGAAACCGATCCCATTCATAATTGCACGAAAAACCATAAAATAACTAGGAATAAACCTAACCAAAGATGTAAAGTCCTGTATGCTGAAAACTATAGAAGACTTATGAAGGAAAATGAAGAAGACACAAGGAAATGGAAAAACATTTCGTGGTCATGGATTGGAAGAATAAACATTGTTAAAATGTCATTATTACCCAAAGCAATTTACACATTCAATGCAATCCCTATCAAAGTTGCACCAGCATTCTTCTCAAAGCTAAAACAAACTATCTTAAAATTCATATGGAACCACAAAAGATCCCTAATAGCCAAGCAATATTGAAGAATAAAACAAAAATGGGAGGCATCACAATCCCAGACTTTATCCTCTACTACAAAGCTGTCATCACCAAGACAGGATGGTACTGGAACAAAAACAGACACATTGAACAATGGAATATAATAGAGAACCCAGAACTGGACCCACAAGTATATGGCCAATTAATCTTTGACAAAGCAGGAAAGAGTGTCCAATGGAAAAAAGACAGCCTTTTCAACAGGTGGTGTTGGGAGAACTGGACAGCAACATGTAGAAAAATGAAAGTAGACCACTTTCTGACACCATTTACAAAAATAAACTCAAAATGGATAAAGGATCTGAATGTGATACAGAAAACCATAAAAACCCTTGAGGAAAAAGTAGGAAATAGCCACCTAGACCTCAATCGCAGCAATTTCTTCCTTGACACAACCCCAGAGGCAAGGGAATCAACAACAAAAATGAACTACTGAGACCTCATTAAGATACAACTACAATTTTAAAAAATGGAATATAAACAGAGTTACTCAGAACTTTTCTTTCTTTTTTGAATAGTTTATTATCAAATTGGTTTCCATATAACAGCCAGTGCTCTTCCCCAAAATGTCCTCCTCCATTATTCCACCTCCCTTCCTATCCCCCTCCCCCTCCAACCTCGATTCATTTTCAGTATTCAGTAGTCTCCCTTGATCTGTGTCCCTCACTCTCTCCAGATCTCTTTCCCCCTTCCCCTCCCCATGGTCCCCTGCCAGGGTCTCCTGTTAGACCTATGAATGTAAACATATGATATCTATCCTTCTCTGCCTGACTTATTTCACTTAGCATGACACCCTCGAGGTCCATCCAGTTTGCTACAAATGGCCATATTTCATTCTTCCTTGTTGTCATATAGTACTCCACTGTATATATATACACCACATCTTCTTGATCCATTCATCAGGTGATGGACATTTAGGCTCTTTCCATGATCTGGCTGTTGTAGGAAGTGCTGCTATGAACATTGGCGTGCATGTGCCCCTAAGCATCAGCACTTCTGTATCCCCTGTGTAAATCCCTAGGAGTGCTATTTCTGGGTCATGGGGGAGTTCTATGGATAAGTTTTTGAGGAGCCTCCACACTGTTGTCCAGAGCGGCTGCACCAGTTTACATTCCCACCAACAGACGTGTATGCTGAAAACTAGAGATGACTTATGAAGGAAATTGAAGAAGACACACACACCAAAAAAGGAAAAACATTCCGTGCTCATGGATTGGAAGAATAAACATTGTTAAAATGTCATTATTACCCAAAGCAATTTACACATTCAATGCAATCCCCATCAAAGTTGCACCAGCATTCTTCTCAAAGCTAGAACAAATTATCTTAAAATTCATGTGGAACCACAAAAGACCCCGAATAGCCAAAGTAATATTGAAGAAGAAAACGAAAACGAAAGGCATCACAATCCCAGACTTTAGCCTCTATTACAAGGCTGTCATCATCAAGACAGTATGATATTGGCACAAAACAGACACATGGACCAATGGAATAGAATAGAGAACCCAGAAATGGACCCACAAGTATATGGCCAATTAATCTTTGACAAAGCAGGAAAGAGTGTCCAATGGAAAAAAGACAGCCTCTTCAACAGGTGGTGTTGGGAGAGCTGGACAGCAACATGCTGAAGAATGAAACTAGACCACTTTCTGACACCATTCACAAAAATAACCTCAAAATGAATACAATGCTTTTTAACTTCCATATATTAGTGGTGTTTCCATCATTTTTCTTGTGGTTAACTTCAAGTTTCATAGTGTTGCAGTATGAAAATATACAGGAATGATCTCAATCTATTTGTAATTGTAGAGGCCTGATTTGTTACATAATATGTGATCTATTCAGTAGAATGTTCCATCTGTATTCAAAAAGAATGTGTATTCTGCTGCATTAGGATGGAATGTACTGAATATATCTGTTAAGTCCATTTGGTTCCTTGTGTTTGTTTTTCTATTACAGTTTATTGTCAAGTTGAGGTCCATACAACACCCACTGCTCATTCCCACAAGTGCCCTCCTCCATAGCCATCACCCCCTTCCCTTTTTCCCTTCCCATATCAGCCCTCAGATTGTTCTCAGCATTCAAGAGTCTCTCATGGTTTGCCTCCCTCCTTCTCCCCAACTACTTTTCCCCTTCCCCTCCCACATTATCCTCTGTTAAGTTACTCCTGTTACACCTATGAGTGAAAATATAAGGTATCTGTCCTTCTCTGCCTGAATTATTTCACTTAGCATGATGCCCTCGAGTTTCATCCACCTTGCTACGAATGGCCAGATTTCATTCTTTCTCATTGTCATGTAGTATTCCATGGTATACCTAAACCACATCTTTAGATCCATTCATCAGTTGATGGACATTACAGCCTTTTACATGATTCGACTATTGTTGAAAGTGCTGCTATGAACATTGGGGTACATGTGCCCCTATGCATCTGCACTTCTATGTCCCTTGGATATATCCCTAGCAGTGCTATTGATGGGTCGTAGGGGAGTTCTATGGATAGTTTTTTGAGGAACCTCTACGCGATTTTCCAGAGCTTCTGCACCAGTTTATCTTCACACCAACAGTGTAGGAGGGTGCCCGTTTCTCCACATCCTCACCAGCATCTATAGTCTCCTAATTTGTTCATTTTAGCTCCAGTGTGGTTTTCAAAGGCATTGTTTCCTTATTGATTTTAATCTTAGATGATCTGTGAATTGTTGTCAGTGGAGTGTTAAGGTTGGCTATTAATATTATTGTATTATTATCAATGAGTTTTTTTATGTTTCTTATTCATTTATTCGTAGATATCAGTGTTTACACTTTTGGGGTATAAATATTTAAAGTTTTAGATCTTCTGATTGGATCGACCCTGTTATGATGATATACTGCCTTCATCATCTCTTATAACAGATTTTGGTTTAAAATCTAGTAAGTGTGATAAAAGTATAGTACTTAAACTTTCTTTTGATGTCCATTAGCATGATAAATTGTTCCCTATCCCCTCACATTCAATCTAAAGGTGTTTTAGGGTGAAAATGAGTCTAATGTATGCAGTGTATAGAAGGATCTTGTTTTTTTTTCTTTAATCCATTTTGATTCCCTACGTCTTTTGATTGGAGTATTTTGCCCATTTACATTGACTGTAATTATTGATCGATATAAATTTAGTGCCATTGTGTTACCTCTAAAGTCATTGTTTCTGGAGATGTTCTCTCTTTCTTTCCTGTCTTTGTTGCATTTAGTCTTCCTTTCCCACTCAAAGAGTTCCCTTTAAATTTCTTACAGGCCTGTTTAGAGATCATGAACTCCTTTGGTTTTTGTATGTCTGAGAAATTCTATCTTTCCTTCTATCTGAATGACAGGGTTGCTGGATAAAATATTCCTTGCTGCAAATTTTTGAATTGAGCATATTGAAGTCATCATGCCACTCCCTTCTTGTCGGAAGGTTTCTGTGGAGAGATCTGCCACAATCTTTTTTTTTCTTCCTCTATTAGTTAACAAGCTCTTGTGTTGTGCTGCTTTTAGGGTTTCTTTTTTTCCCATATTTTATTGTCAACTTGTTTTCCATACAACACCCAGTGCTCTTCCCCATAAGTGCCCTCCACCATCACCACCACCTCTTTTCCAC
>PISW01013378.1:0-26653 GCA_004023785.1 Mungos mungo
CGTGCCCGGCGGACGGCGGGCCCCCAGCCTGCCCGTCTGGGTCGGCCTGGCCGGGGGCATCTGAACTCTCCCTGCCCCAGGAGCCCGGCCTGACATGTGAGGACCTCGGGTCTGTCACCGCACGGTGGGGTGGTGCCCAAAGCGGACCCGGAGAAGGTGTGGGGGTGTGGGCAGGGACAGGGGGTGGAGAGAGTTCCAGCTCCCTGGGGCCCGAGGCCCTGGGCTCAGACCTGCTGCCTCTCCGCCCGCGGTGCCTGTTTCACCCCAGACCTGGCACCTGCTCCTGCCCGGCCCTGGGTCCGCACCCTCAGGCCCCTGGCCCCTGACCCCCACCCCGCTGTGCTGTTCGTCCCGGGGCCTCCCAGGCAGCCTGGGATAAAGCCAGCGAGACAGAGCCAGTGAGGACGGCTCAGCCTGGGGGGCGGCGGGTCCCCGGGGATCATGCGGCCTCCAGACAGCGCCCCGGGCACCTCGGGAGCCCCTGCGCGTCCTGTACACACGGGGGCTCGCACCCTCACCCACAGCTCGCCCCCGCTTCCCGGGTCACGCGGCGCCTCCCAGCCTCGCCTGGAGCGTCCCGCAGGGTTTGCGCTGTGGTCAGGTGCCTGCCACGGCCGTTTGCGCGGATCCAGACCCGGGACCGCTGGGCTCCCCTCCCCCGCCTGGAGCGCCAGGCCCCTCGCTCACGGCTGCACACACCGCTCGGGGACGGGCCTTCGGGGTGGGAAGCTCTGTGTCCCTCTGATTTAAGCAGATGTGTTTCCGCGTGGCTTTCCGCAGGCATGTTCCAGATCTCCGCCCAGACGCCTCCCTCGGTGGTGCTGCCTGAGAGCGAAGGTTGCTATTTCCTTGTTAAAATAATTCGCATTTCCATAGGGGCGGGGGGGGGGGGCTCAGTCGGTTAAGCGTCCAGCTTCAGCTCAGGTCATGATCTCACGGTTCGTGGGTTCGAGCCCCACGTCAGGCTCTGTGCTGACAGCTCAGAGCCAGGAGCTGCTTCGGATTCTGTGTCTCCCTCTCTCTCTGCCCCTCCCCTGCTCACACTCTGCCTCTCAAAAATAAATAAAACGTAAAAAAATATCTTTTTAAAATAATTTGCATTTTCTGGCTTCTTATGACGCGTGTGACTTTCCCTACGGCGTCTGGCCGTTTGGGGGTTTCGTCCTGAGCGCCCGTGCCCGCCGTGTGCCTGGCCGAGTTTTCTCTCCTTGTCCTGTCAGATCTCCACCCGAGAGGCTCCGGCACGTCACAGCCGGGCCCGTCCCTGCTCGGTGCTTTGCCGGGCGTTTCCACGTTAGTTTTCCTCTGGGCTGCGGTCTCCGACGCGGCACATTTGTTTCAACACAGCGACATATGTTTCTCATAATTTTTTTTTCTTTAATAGCTTCTTCGTTTCCAAAATTCATTAAAAATATTTGCCTAAACCATAGGTTATACAGATATCCCCTTTCTTCTAAGATTTTATTGTTTTATATTTTAAAACCTTAGTAGCTGACGCATCCGCTCCGGGTTCTGGCTGGAGCTGAGCCGGGAGCCGGTGCCATTTGCCTGCACGCGGACGGCCCTGGATCTGTGTCCCCTCCCGGACGCCAGGGCCCTGGTTGACGCAGTGGATGGCAGCCTGGAAGCCAGCGGGTCGGCCGGGCCACGGGGGCGCGGGTCACCCCAGGGGTCGGAGGAAGCTGGCCTGGGAGGTCCCCAGGGCGGCTCCGGCCACCGGCTTGTCTGGAGCAGACGAGGGGGCAGGGGGCTGCTCTGCGTGTTCCGTTACCAGCGGGGCCCCTTCGTGGGTCCGGACGTCGCTGCCTTAATGCTCCTCACACCGCGACTGGGGGTCGAGCTGAGGGCGCTCCGTCCTTGGGATCGGCCGCCTCTGGGCACCGCCAGGCAGGGAGGGGGACACGGAGCCAGGCCGGCCCGCAGGCAGCGGCGGTCCTGGGGAGGGCCGCGAGTCCGGGCCCCCCGGCGCTGCCTGGGGTGGGGGGGGCTGCCGGCCTGGATCCATCACGGAGCCCTGCCTCCACCTTCCGGAAGATGAATGCGGCGTCGCTGACAACTTCTATTTCACTTCTCGGAGCTGAGAACCGGGAAGGAACAATTAAGCGCAACCCGCGGTAACCCAAAATATTATCCATCCAGAGACTCACATCCGATCCTCCCGGCACATCCATCAACATGTCACTTCTCCCTATGCGGCTTTATCTTATTAATGCTAATTTCTTCCGTGGAAACCCTGGCGACTGCCGTTCAGTGCTTATCAGCGAGCCGGGAGAAATGCTTTGCCTTTCTGTTCAGCGGGCGCCCATCCCCAGCTTGTTTACGCCAGCTGACGGCCGCCTCACTGCTTCGCCCTGGGCTGGTTGACCCGGGGCTGGGCCTGGGCTGACGGTCCCCAAACAGCCTCTCAGCTCTGGGCTTCCCCTCCCCATCCGTCCCTGTGCTGACGTGGAAACCCCGGCACGGTTCATTCCCGCGGGCCGCTCCACGCGGCCCCAGCCTGCCCCGCTCGCCCCGAGGAACGCCCGGGCGTGTCACTCTGCGTGGGGACAAAGATGGCTTCATGCTGACCGCGCTCCCTCCAGGTTCTTGGGTCCCTCACGCCACCTCCCGTCTCACTCTGCCGCCCGGGCATCGGGGCCCCAGGACGTTCCCCCACCCTCGCGAGTTTGGGACAGGTGCGGCGGGCGGGGGTGGCGTCTGTGGGTGCAGGTGGGGGTCTGGGGCACTCACCCCCCGATCCCCGACTCTCCCTTGAAGAAGGGTCTCCCTGCGGCTGCTCAGGACACCAGCAGCTTAAGTAACACGCCTGGAAGTGATTCGAAGGGTCAGAAATCAAGATCCCAATTGGCAGAAACGCATAATGAACAGCCAGTCAGCAGATCTGCAGGAAATGTGGTCGATAAGGAGACGAGTAAGGGATGAGCAGGGAGAGGAGTGGACGCCGCCCAGCATGCCGCAGGGGGAGGCGGGGCGGGCGCTGCCCCACACCTTCCAGAGGCTCCTTCCCCAGGGACGCTCACGGGACGCCCACAGGAGGCGCGTTGACGCCCGTCCCCCTCCCCTGACGGTCCCCAGGCGCCTGCGGCTCACAGCCTCGGCGGTGACCCCACCCCTGCAGCAGCCCTGTCCTGGGCAGGACAGACTCCGGGGGAGGGGGGACAGTGGGCAGAGCCTCTGACCAGAGCTCCCGGGGACCCCGGGCCACGAGCTGGGGAGCGCCTCCTCCAGGCAGGCGCCCAGGGCCGGGCAACTCATGCCCCTGGCTGGCGGCCCCACCCAGGCTCAGCGCCCACGACCGTGGTGGCTGCCGGAGGCAGGCGGGCGGGCTGGTGACCGGTGGACAGAAGGCCCCGGGTCCGGGTTTTGGGACAAGCAGGAGGAAGGCAGGGACCCGTGAGGAAGGCGCTGAGGCGCACGGCGAAGGTGGCTAACAGGTCACCCCAGGTGGTGCAGAGCGAGAAGGTCCCGGAAGCGAAGCTGCTGTGGCCGTGGCGGCTCTGACCCTCCAGGAGGGGATTTCGATGGGTTCGATGCATTTACTACGGTTATAAGTCAGTGAATCACTTCATGTCGTTAATGGACATCAGTGAATTAAATGCATTTCCTACTTTACTCATGTTTCCTCCTGAGACCTATTCTAAATATACATGAAACCACAGCAGATAAATAGCGTAAAAAAACACAGTTCACTCACCATTGTCCTTAAAAGAATTTAAAAATTGTCTGTATTTGTTTCTCATTATTATTTTTGGGGAAAAATAAAGATACGGCTGTGAGTGAGGCTGCTTCTCTGCCTGTCACTCCAGTCTTCCCTGCCGAGGAGACACCAGGAGGCGGAGGCAGCATCTTTTTATCTTTCTCCACTTCCTCCTGCTACTAGTGGAGTAGAGGTGGGAGGGCTGGAGCCCTGGCAGCCCTTGGGGAGCACGAGGCACCTTGAGAACAGAAGCTATTCACCAAGGACGGTGGAGCAGAAATATGATGGGAGCCCCCGGCTTCACCACGAACCACACAGGAGCCCTGGGTCTGGACCTTTACACATAATTTTATGAGAGAAAAGCAACTCCCTGTGTGTTCAGTCTGCTTTGTTATTGAGGTTCCCCCTGGTGCGGCTGCGCTGTGTCTAACGGGAGTGAGCCGCTCTCCTTAACCAGGCGGCCACCGGCCCTTCGTGTTCCGACGAGGATACGCTCGTAGCCCCGCCCACGCTCCACACCGCCCCCCAGACGCCGCGCCGGCTCCCCGCCCACGCATCCTGCGCCGTCTCCAGAGAGCCCCCATCCCGCTGGATCCTGTCCGTCTCACAGTTGGGTCCCACCCCGCCCCGGGAACGTCCGCCTGATTTCACACCTTCCCGCCGCTAAAAACAGCGCAGGCTTCACGCTCCGGCAGCCTCCTTCCTCTCTGCGCGCTCGGAGCTCGGCCGGTGGGCGTCTGGGGAGGGGCTCGGGGCCACGGGACCGTGCGGCCACCCCGCTGCCTGTGCCCCGCGGGACGGGCCTCCGGCCACCTCGGCCCTGGCTGTTTGCAGCTCTGATGGTCCAAAGCTGTGACTTTCATACTGTCTCCCCTGAACTTTCCTTACTAATAAGTTCAGGCATTTAGAAATGTTTCGGGTCTTTATTGTTTCCCCTTTCCTGTGAGATGCCTGCCCGGATCCTCCCCAGGACGTTTGCTCGGCGCCCACGTTCACGTGCTGCTCCGTCCTGTCTTCCCGGCTCTGACAATCGGCCCCAGGGACGCCCGCGCCCAGCGCCTCCCTCGGACCTCGGGCTTGCCGCCGGCCTCCGCCGCCTCTTGTCCAGCCGAAATTTCAGGTTTAATGCAGTCGAATTGGCCAGTCATCTCCCTTAGGACCCGGGCTGCTCTGGGCTTGAGTCACGTCCCGTTTCTACTCGCGGCCACAGACGCAATCCGTGTTTTCTTCTGAAATGTGTTCATGTTTTAGTTTTAAAAATTAGGTCATTCACCCATTTGGGATTCAGTTTTATTTTTGACACAAGTTCAAGATGCATTTTATTTTTCTTCCATTTGAAAAGCCAATCCTCCCAACGCCACTTCCCGCCCCCCGGGCCGTCCTCGTGCGCTGGGCCGTCCCTTCTGCCCCGCGATGGCCTCCGGACGGCCCAGATCCGACCCACAGGCCCTCCTCTGCAGCCGGCTCCAGTCTGTCCGTCAGTGCTGTTTGCACACGTTTCCCCCGAAGGCTTCTTGCACGTCTTCTTTCGCATCCTCGTGGAGGACTGACAGACAGTGTTCCCGGGCGCCCCCCCCCCGCCGGGTCCCGGGGCGAACGGGGCAGAGGTGGGCCCGGCATCCAGGAGATCGCCTCCGACGGTGCCCGCTCTTCCGGGTTTTCTAGTCAGGTCGGCACAGCTGTGAGTCCTTCAGAGGCAAAATAAAGGCAGCTTTTGCCTTTCTTTCCGGCTTTTACCCCGTTATTTCTCTCCCTGTTCCTGCTCTTCTGGCCGAGACTCTCCCGACACCAGGCAGCGGGCACCCCTCGGGCCCTGCGCCGGGTCTGCCGTTTTGTTAGGTTGTTATCCCGCCAAGAACAAGCCTACGGCTTTCTTGGTTCTCTCCGGTGTTCTTTCATTTCCGTGCCGTTAGTCGATGGCCGTTCATGGTTCCTCCCCTTCTCCGGTGCCTGTGGCCGTCAGCCCTCGCCGGACAGCTGAGGCCCGGCCATCAGCGGGCGGGGGCGCCGGGCCCTGGCCCTCCCTGGCGGAGGCCCCCTAACCCGCGCTGGACACCTCACGACCCCAAAACCCACCTGTCTGGGGTTAACCCGTCGAGACCTGGTGACAGCTGAGTGATCATCCCCAGGGAGAAACGATCCCTGAAGGTGGGGACAGCCATGTCACCTGCAACATGGGGACCCGGCTGGTTTACTGAGCGGAGCTTCCTGACATCGGTGGGCGGAAAGACGGAGCCTCAGTGTCCTGCAGCAGCCACCCGGGATGTGGCAGGGGTGGGGGGCGACACGGTGGAGGCTGGGAGGGATGAGGGCACGCTGGGGGGCGGGGCAGCGGGGCAGCAGGGCAGCACGGCAGGACAGTGGGGGCTGGAGGGCGGGGCGGTGTGGCGGGGCAGGGGGGTGGTGAGCAGAGGGCGGGGGCCGCGGGAGCAGCCACACGGGGCACTGGCTGCACGGGGATCCGGAGACAGAGGAGTTCAGGAAAGAAGCCTCTGCTCAGCAAGATGCCAGAAATCGAGACTCCTGGGATTGGAAAAGCCAGTTGCTTCTGGACTATTGGCCTTAAGAGCTAAGATTCAGACTCTAATAAAGACAATAGCCAGTAAGTCCCTTGGTTGGATGAAGTCACTGAGATAAAGGGTGTGACCTTTGTTTTCGAAGCTGAAATCCCCCCAGAAGCAAACAAGAGAGGAGGAGGAGAGGGACGAAGATGGACAGGGGTGGGGCAGGCAGGGGACGGGGACCAGAGCCGGCTGGACGGGGCTCGCACGGCCGTGCACAGGAGCGGAGGCACAGAGACGGACACCTGGACGCCCTCATCGTAGCCCGTCTGACGGACGGACGTGGACGGAGTCCTGAAAACACACAGGTGGACCTGCTTGCCCCTCACGAGCCCCGTGGACACCCCTGCACCCGGACAGGTGTGAGTCCGGCGTCCCCGGGGCCACGAGCCGCGAGCTGGTCCCGCTGGGTCTCGGGCCTCCCTCCTCACCTGGACAGTGAGTCCAGTCCACCGACAGTCCTGCCGCCTGGACTTCTGGGCCCTTCGAGAACTGCTGGTCAGGGACATCTCCCTGCTCGGTGTGCCCGCACGTCGTGGGGACCCTCCGGAGCAGGGGGACGACCGTCAGCATCAGCGAGTGCTGCCGGCCGGCACCCGGAGACTCCGCGGCCCCTCGCAGACGTGCATGGAGCCCGGTGAGCGCCCGGGGGTGTCTCTGTGACCCAGCAGGGCCCCCTGATGGGGGGTGCAGCCTGACCCCACTGCCCAAGGGCCTGTCTGTGCCCTGAGGCCATGCTCACAGGCCGGGGAGGACGTTCGTCACACCGGCTGCTCCAGGCGCCGGTGGATGTGACCCGCCTGACTTCACGGGTCCCCGGGGGCCGCTCCGTGCTCCCGGGTGTCCCTGCCCCTCTCCCAGACCTGACTGCGCAGAAGATGGGCAGTGCTGTGTTAGGGACAGGGCTGGCGTGGAGCCGGGACACGCAGAAGCCATCCCAAATGCAAGGGAGGGACTCGTGAAACCCCAGAGGGCGGCTCCCTGCGTGGACACCGTGGGTGTGCACTGAAGTAGCCGGAGAGTGGGCGCCGGCCAGCAGAACCCAGACCTCCCACCGGCCCCGTCCCAACCTGACCGTGGCCACCCAGGCCTGCAGGCCGCCTGGCGGCGCCCACAGAGCGGGGGGCGGGGCCTGGGCTCGGCCGTGGTGACCGGGGGTCAGCCACGCCCAGCTGCCGGTCTGTCCCTGGCAGCCGGGTCCTCCGGGCTCACGTCAGGGCCACCACCTCCGCCGGGACTCCGAGGTTGCACATTGTGGTCTGGGGTTGCAGCCGGCTCAGAGCTGTCCCCCCGTCCCCTTGTCCCCCCCGTCCCTGCTGTCCCCCCCCCCTTCCCCACAGAAGACAGGCTCTGGGGCCGGGTCTGGGCCTCCCTGCGTCTGCTGGGGACTTTTGCTGAACTGCTGGCTCTGCTTCTGGTTTGGAATTTTCTGGAAATGCAGGGGAGGAGGAGCTGAAGGGGGAAACAGAAGTTCATCTTTCTAGTGGCTTCTGCGTCCTCCTCAAGGACACCGTGCGGTGGCCCAGCCTTCCTCCCGGCTCCCTGCTCCCCACACCCCTGCCTCCACACCTGGCCGGCCCACAGCTGCCTCCATTATTTTGCTAATTAGGAAAGTCTTTCTTGGTTGGATCAGCTTTGGGGAGACTCCCAAGAGACTTTGCAAGTGTGGGGGGTCTTCCTGGGCAGGGGAGGCTATCTCCCCTCACCTCCGTCCCCACTGTCCCCACCGACCCCAGCTGTCACCTCCACCCCGCTGTCCCCCCTGCCGTCCCCCATCCCCACCACCCCAGGACCCTGGCTGTCACCTCCATCCCGCTGTCTCCCCGCCGTCCCCCCACCTCCACCTCTGTCCCTGCCGTCCCCGTGGCCCCCGTCACTCCGCACCCCAGTTCTCAGCCAGAAACTGCAAATCTTGCCAGAGTGGCAGCACACGTGGTCCTTCCCCATTTCCCTGCATTTCTCTCCCTCTTTTAAATGTTTAAGGGAAAAAACGCCCCTGGGTCTTGAGCAAATGTTCCTTTTAACGGCCCCACGGAAAGAGGGGACGGGAAGGCGCCATGATGGGCCTCCCTCCTTTCTAATCACGGAAAATTGACCTATTGAGGAAAGTGAAATGTGAATTTCCTCCCGAAGCCGCAGACGGGCTGCCAGGCCCGGGCCCGGCCGCTCCGGGGACGACAGGACGCCTGACGGGGCCCTCGGCCGCGCGTCCGCACAGAAGGCCCGTGTGTCCTTGTGTCGGCTCAACGACACGAGCGATTTTTCTCTCAAAAGCTGCTTCGGATCCTGAGTGAACCGGGAGGTGCCCGGGAGCGGCTGTCCGCGTGGTGAGGGCCGGCTTCCGGGACGCTGGGGTGAACCTCGCGCAGCTCAGCTGGGCAGCTGGAGAGAGAACCAGCCGCGGCCCCGGTGCGGCGGGGAGGCCGTGGGGGGCAGAGCGCGGCGCTGGACACAGAGGGTCCGCCGAGGACGGACGTCCAGCCGGGCGCTGCTGACCCCTCGTTCCTGTGGTGGCACCGTCCGTCCTCCTCGTGGCCCCTGGGCCACAGGGACGTGATTCGGGGGACGGCAGCCCCTCAGTGACCCCCGCGGCTCTCACACTCGGGGTCGGGCCCCATCTTGCTCCGACATGCCGGGTCCTCAGGACGGGGGACCTGCCTCTGTCCTCACGCCCTGAGCGCCCTGCCCGTCCCCGGGGGCCGCACGGCAGAGGTGCCAGGGAGGGAAAACACACGGTCCCCGTGCCTGTGCGCACAAAGCTGCTCACACCGCCGTCACCCGGTGCGCAGAGGCGCCGCACCCCTGCACGTGGTCGCCCATCCGGCATCGCCGCCTTCCAGGCACCCGGCCAGCCCAGCGGCCCTCGTCCCGCTCCGGGGCCTTCCCATGGCGACCCCTGTGTCTCCGCCCACGTGTGGCTTCTCCGGCGTCCACCCTGAACCCCGAGCGTCCCCTCCTCCAGGCCAGGCCCCAGCCCAGCGCCGGCTCCAAGAAGGTTCTGTGGTTTGGGGACGAGGCACCTGGGTCCTCGCCGAGAGCTGAAGGCAGATCAGATGACGCAGGCGCGCTCAGATGGGGCCTCGGGACCCGGAGCAGCAGCCCAAGCCTGTCCGGGTGCGGAGACGGCCTGGAGTCTCCCCAGGGACCCGCAGGCACCAGACGCCCCGGAGCAGTGGGGTCGCCTTCAGCAGCTCATTGAGACACTTTGAGGTGATGGCTCTTTTTCTTCAGATAAGAAGTACTTAATTTACACAGTTGTGGGCGGGTCCCCGACGGTCAGCTGGTCTGCAGTGACACAAGATGTTCTCGGCAGCACGCTGATGTTTGCGAGTCTTCCACACGCTCCCGCCCAGCACAGCGCACCCCAGGGTGGGGTGGAGGCCCCTGGGCGGATGGGGCCGCGGTGGGGCTCTCCAGACTCAGGGACGGGACACGCGGGCTGTTCCCGGGCCCACGTGCAGCCGACTGGACGGCCGGGGCACAGAGCAGACGGGGCAGCACGGCCCGTGCGGACGGTCACTGACTCCGGCTCACACTGCGGTCCCCAAGCCCCAGGCAGGACACGGCTGCTGGGCACCCAGGCTGAGACCCAGCCCCAGCGCTCCTGCCCTTGGGCTGCCGGCACGGGAGTGAGGTCCGGCTGGGAAGGGCCTGGGCACAGACTCGGCTGCCACTCCGTGTGCACCAGAGCGGGGTCCTTGCGGGAGCCACGGGTGCCTTTTAATTCAGAACAAAAGGGAGAACGCTGTCCCTGGAGGGATGCCCCCCAGTGATGGCAGCCGCCCCACAGACCCCTGCCAGGGCTGCCCAGACCTCAGCGGTGCTTGCAGGGGGTCCTTGCAAAGGGAGCTGGTGGGCGAGGCTGAGACTGGCCCTCGGGGCCCCTCGGGGCAGCCCTGGGCTCAAGCGGGCACTGCCAAGGCCGAGGACCTAGGGGGTGCTTCGTGCTCTGCAGCCCACTCCACACCCCTGCCCGGGCCCCTGCTCCCCTCGCCAGCCAGGTGTGTGCAGGGGTGGGCAGGGAGGGCTCGGGACCATTGACCTGCCCGTGTCTTGCAGGACGTGAGGGAGAGAATAGAAAGGACCAAAATGCGAAGGGGCACAGACAGGGCCCCTCCTGCCCCGCCCCGCCCGGGCCGGCCACCCCGGGTCCTCTGCTCGGCGGCCTGTGCACAGGGACGTGGACGGTGAGTGGCTGTTCCTCGTGACGGTGGAGGGTGAGCCTGCAGGGGTGTGGGGGTGGGAGACCTTGCTGGAGGGACACGTGTCCGCACCCGCACAGGTGCCCACGTGCGCCCACATGCACAGGTATGCACAGGTGCCCACACACATAGGAATGCACACACCTGCACACACGTACACGTGCACACACATGTGGACGTGCACACATATGCCCGAGTGAACGCAGATGTACACACACCCAGAAACGCACTGATGCACACACCCACATGCACACACACACGCCCATGTGCACACATGCCTATAGGCACCCACCTGCACACACGCACACACACAGATGCCCCACGCGTGACCACATGCACACACACGTGCCCCTGTACACTTGTGCACATGCACACACATGCCTGCATGAACGTACATGCCCAGAATTGCACACATGCACACAGGTGATTTCTCTCAACGAACTGCAAACCCAGCCCAGGAAACAGGTGGGCAAGTGACAGAGTGACGTCAAGGTGTGACAGGTCGTCCAAAGCACTGTCTCCAGATCCGGGGCTCACGAGCGGTTCCGATCTGAAATACGGAGACTTCCTTTCCCTTGCCCTTACCCTGCAGAACCCCGCACAGGACCCCATGACACCGGGAACCCCTGGGCGGTGCCGGGCCCCGAGCACCGGGGCCCCAGGCCACCTGCTCGGCGCCCAACGGCCCAGAGGGGCTTCTGCTGTGGTTCGGGCCTGGGTTTCACCGCAGAGCCTGGTTTGGGGAGGAGGCCCCGCCCGCTCGGCCCCTGACAGCGGCCACCCACGCGGTGGAGATGTACATCTCTTTTTGAGAGCAGTACTTTTTTTTAAAATTCCTTTTCATGGTCACCAATTACACCATTTTAATGCCAGTTTCCTGTCTTGCTTTAAATGCAAACCACTGTGGCTAGATCCGTGGAAAATTCCCAAACCAGAGCCTGGCTTCTCCGAGAAAACGACTCAGGAGCGTTTCCGCGTGCGCATCTGGAGCCCGATTAGTGAGGCCGACCTGGTCCAGGAGCGCGAGTGCCTTTCGTGTAGCTGTCCAAAACAACGCGATAAAGACACATAATCCCCCAGATGAGGTCTCCCGCAAACGCCCTCCGTTCACGGGGGCAAGGGTGCAGCTCGGAATCTCATCCTGCTCCTCGGCCGGCCTCCCGGGGCGCCCTGCGGGCTCGGCCTGCCCTCAGAGGACGGGGGACACGGGTCACCCGCCACGCTCTTCAACACACGAGTCCTTTGCCCCCTGTCTCCGCCCACGCCCACGGCCGGGCACGTGCGGCTCTGGGCCAGCAGAACGCCCCACTGGCACTGTCCCAGGGGTCTGATGCGAGATGCTGAGTCTTTTTTTTTTAATTTTTTTAATGTTTTATTTATTTTTGATACAGAGGGAGACAGAGCATGAGATGGGGAGGGGCAGAGAGAGAAGGAGACACAGAACCGGAAACAGGCTCCAGGCTCTGAGCTAGCTGTCAGCACACAGCCTGACGCAGGGCTCGAACCCACGAATGTGAGATCTGACCGGAGCCGAAGTCGGAGGCTTAACCGACTGAGCCACCCAGGCGCCCCTCGAGATGCTGAGTCTTGAGTCTTCTCAACACGGATCCGGTTCAGGAGTTAACAGTAAGCACGTGCCCTCTGAATCTTACTGAGATGTGCATGCGGCGCTGAGAAACCGTAGAGAGAGGCCTGTGCGCCGCGCCCGATGGTGACACTCTGCGAACTCCTGGTAGAATGTGTTGATCCCCGCGTAGCCCCGCCTGACTCAGATTCCCCCGGGTCGGTGGTGCTGGTGGGTGTGCGCCTTGTTCCACACAAGCGTAGCGCCCGGACAGGCTCCTGCACCCACAGCACCAGTCGAGACACTGAACGGCTCCACCCCAAGCATCATTCGGGACCCCTCCTCGGCGTGGCAGCCGCCGGTCTGCCCTCCATTTCCAGGATCTTTCCATGTAACCCTCGTCCAGGACTGGAGGTTAGTTCCCTGGAGATGGGCCAAGCTGTACGGACCGCGGGTTTCGTCCGTGTCTCCGGGTGTGTCCCGTGATGTGGGGGGAGGCCGCCGGGCCAACCACGAACCGGCGGAAGGACAGACGTCCACCTTGTTTTCACGTTGCGGGGGTTCCCGGTGAGGCTGCGGTAAAGGTCGGTGTCCACGCCGCATGCCTGCAGGCTCCCGTTTCTCCGGTGTGAGTGCCACGTTGTTTGGTGATTGCACACGGAGTCTCCGAGGACGCTGCCCAACGGAGGTGTGTGAGTGGTCCTACTGTGTGCGTCCACAGAGGCGTCACTACCTGCACGGTTTTGCGGCAGCCGCAGGAGCCAGGCTTCAGGCTGCCCATCCGTGTCGGCGACCGCCGGTGTTCCGCGTGGTCGTCAGCCATCCGTGACGCTTTCAGCACGACCCTGTCCCCGTCTGTTCCCGTTTTCCAGTCGGTTGCTTGTTTCCTATGTTAAATTTTTAGTTTTTATAAATTCTCGACGTGCGGGTTTACGGGCGTTTTCTCTAGGCAGCGTGTTCCTGTCTTCTCATCCTTCCCACGGATTTTTACAGGGGAAATAACTTCATTTTGGTGAGGTTCGATTTGTCGGGGGTTTCCTTCTGGATAACGCTTTGCGTGTCAGGTCTAAGAGATGCTCACACAACTGGAGACAGATTGCGTGTGGGGGGAGGGTGTTTAGCTGTATTTCACGTTTAATTCCATGACCTAGCCTGGGCTAGTTTTATAGAAGTCTGACGCTTAGGGGGAAGGTCGTTATCTTTCCCGAGGAAGTTCCCTGCCCCAGGGCCGTCTGTTGAGAAGGTGAACTTCTCTAGTGAACTGGCTTCGTATTTTTGTTAAAAATCGGCTGGACCTGCTTGTGTGGATCCCTCCCTGCCCTCCGTCCTGCTGTGCTGGTCGGGGCGTCCGCCCCGTGGGCCAGCGCCGCTCACGCTGTTGACTTCGGCCGGCCGTAAGCCATGCCACCGACCGAGCGATTCCGGCCACGGTCTTGTTCTTTCTCAGGAGCATTTTAGCCATGGTAAGACCTGTGCCTTTCCGTGTAAATTTAAGAGTAATTATGTCTATGTGGACAAGACACGTTACTGCGATTTTGGTAGGAGCTGCGCTGGACCCAAAGCTCAGTGAGAGGAAGAGGAAATGGCGCCGCATCGTGTGGAGCTTCTGGTCCATGAACACGGGGTTCTCTCCACTCGGCTGGGTCTTCTCAGAATGCGTCATCTGCAGTTTTAAAGTGTTCAGCAGAGAGATCCTGCCAGGTTTTGCTCCGTGCCTGGCCCAAGTGAAGTACCCAATTTTCTCTGAGTTGATTGTGAACGCCGTGGCGCTCCCAACTTAATTTCCTTGTGCTCTGTTTTATCTCCTGCCAGCGATAGGTTAGCCAATGACTTTTGTGTGTTGGTCTGGTGCCCTGCAATGTTGCTGAACTCATTCGTTCTAGGGATTTATGTATACATTTCTGGGATTTTCTATCTGAGGACAATTGTGTCATCTGCAAAGAGAAATACTTTTATTTCTTCCTTTTCAACCTGCAGGTCTTTGGTCCCTTGCCTTGTGCCAGTGGCTCGACCTTCCCGAACTGTGTTTATACCGATCAAAAGTAGTGAGAATGGACATTTTTGCCTCGCTCTCAGTTTCAAGGGAAACACAGTCAGTATTGGAGCCTTAAGCGTAACTGCAGCCGTGAGCTGTCAGGGACCGCTCCTGATCCAGGGTAGCCTCCCTCACCGGCGGGGGCCCCCTCACCAACAGGTGGTGCATTTCATCAAGTCCTCGCTGGGCCTCATTTGACAGATCATATGACTTTCTTCATCCGGCTGTTGATGTGATGGATTCCTCGGATTGACCTTCTGATGTTGCACACCAGGGAGAAGTCCCACTTGGTTATGATGTATAATTATTTTAAACATTATGGGATTCGGTTTCTAATATTTTTTAAAATTGGTTTTACATTTAAGTTTGTGAGAAATATTCATTTGCGGTTTTCTCCTTGTTGTACTGCCCTTGTTTGGTTTCGGGGCTCAGGGAACCCTGGATCGTATGTGTTGGGACTTGTTCCTTCTCTGTTTCCTGAAAGATATCACCCAGAATTGGTATTAATTCTTCCCTAAGCATGTGGCGGGATTCTTCAGGGGCACTCTGAGCCTGGAGATATCTTTTTCAGGAGCTTTTCAATTACAGATTAACTGTTTTAACGGTTATGGGACTATTTATATAATCTATTTCCTCTTGGTTGAGTTTTGATAGTTCAAAGCGTCAGGGAATGGCTCTTTTAAGCTATAGAATGTGAGAATCGAGTTGCTTGCAGTATTGTATCTGCATTGTATCTTTGAAGGCTGTGGCGTCTGTCGTGATGCCTTCTAGTGTGCTCATAATGTTGGTGAATTGTCCTTTATCTGCTAGAGGTTTAAAGATTTCACTCATTTTGTAAAGAACCAGACTTTTGTTTAATTGATTTTCTCTATTGTGTTTCCTATTTTCAATTTCATTTTTTTTCTCCTATCTTTATTATGTCCTTCTTTCTGCTTGCCTGGGGTTAATTTGGCTTTCTTTTTCTGGATCCTTGCAGGAACTTAGATTATTGATTCAAGACAATTTGTCATTTCTTTTTTTATTTAAAAATATTTCTTAAATGTTTATTTTTGAGAGAGAGAAACAGATAGAGTGTGAGCAGGGGAGGGGCAGAGAGAGAGGGAGACACAGAAGCTGAAGCAGGCTCCATGCTCTGAGCTGTTAGCACAGAGCCTGATGAGGAGCTTGAATCCATAAACTGTGAGATCATGACCCGAACCAAAATTGGACGCTTAACTGACTGAGCCACTAGATGTCCCAACAATTTGTCATTTCTTATGTAAGCATTTAGTGTTATCAATCTCTTTCTCTACACTGACTTAACTGCATTCCACAGATTTTCATGTGCTGTGTTTTTTTATTCAAAACTATGTAGTTTCGTTTTTAGCATATAATTGTCAAGTTGGCTGACATACAGAGTATACAGTGTGCTCCTGGCTTCAGGGGTAGATTCCCGTGATTCATCACTTACACACAACACCCACTGCTCATCCCAACAGGTGCCCTTCTCAACGCCCAGCACTCATTTCCCCTTCCCCCGTCCCCCTCACCAACCCTCAGTTTGCTCTCTGTATTTAAGAGTCGCTTAAGGTTTGACTGCCTCGCGGTTTGTAGCTATTTTCTCTCCTTCCCTTCCCCCATGGTCTTCTGTGAAGTTTCTCAAATTCCACATAAGGTCCTTAGAACCTTCTTTAGTCTGTGGACCATGTAGAAGTGTGGTGTTGAATAGTCCATGCATTTAAAGATGCTTTTTTTTTTTTTTATGGATTTCTGGTTTGATTCCTTTATGGTCAGAAGGCACAGGCCACATGAGTTCACGGCTTATTTTGTGGCCCAGGACATGACTCCCGGGCGCACAAGCAGTGATGCGTACTGTGCTGCTGTGCGGTGCGTTGACTGTGTGTCTCGGATCTTCCCCTGCTGACTTTCTGTCTGAGAGTCCTACCAGCCGCCAAGAGGCCTGGGGCAAAGTCCCCAACCGCACTATGGACCCATCTCTTCTCCTTTCAACCTCACCAGTTCTGTTTCCATGCCCCCCCACCCATGTTTTTACTGTGGAAAAACACATATGTTTTACCATCTTAGTCCTTTGTAAGAGCACAGCTCAGCGGCTCTAGATACAGTCACAGTGTCCAGGCCATTACCTCCATCAGTCCCCGTAGCTCTCATCCCGTAAGATGGAAACTCTGTCCCCACTTAACAACCTCCCGCCCCCCCCCGCCACCCCTGGCGCCCGCACCTCCGTCCATTTTGTCTCATGTACTTTGTGGTTTCTTCTTCCTGAGGCTTGTTCTTTGGTGAGCACGCATTTTAGATCATCACACCCTCCCGGTAGACGAATCCTTTTATCATTATGTGACGTCCTGAGTTATTTCCTCGGTTTTGAAATCATTTTATTAGGTATTAACAGAGTCACTTCTTTTTAAAAAATCGATGTCTGTGTGGGGAAGGCCATGTACTTTTCATCTTTCTACTTCCAGTTCACCTATGCCGTTGGGTCTGGAATGAGTTTCTTAGAAGTAGTATATTCTTGGATTGTGTACTTTGCTTTCTTCTCTTTTTATTCACTCTGCAAATCTCCATATTTAAACCATTTGCATCTGTGGGAATTCCGGGCAGGTTGGCACGTACGTCGGCCATCTTGTTATTTTCTATTTGTGTCTTTTCATCTCCTGCCGCTGCTTCCCCTTCCTCGACTTCCTCGGAGTTGTCTGGACTCATTTTAGGATTTTGTCTTTTTTTAACTTATAGTGGTTTCAGTGTATTTTTAGTGGGTTTTGGTGAATCTTTTTATATAGTTCTGTAATAGTTTCTCTGGATATATATGTGTGTGTTTGTGTGTGTGTGTGTGTGTGTGTGTGTGTGTGTGTGTGCGTATTTATATAAACCTTTAACAGTTTACGGTGCCGGCATCTTACCACTTCGACTCAAGTGTGGAACCCTCACTGCTCTAAGGTGCTTTATCTTCCTCACTTTTAGATATTGTCTTGGCCACTAAATGGTGTCATCATTTTTATTTTAATCATCAACTATGATTTATAAAACTCCACTGTGTGCGCCCATATTTCTTCTCTTTCCTTTCCTCTTTATTTCTTGCCGATGCTCCCAGATCTTTTCATTTATCATTTCCTTCCTGTTTGAAGGACTCACTTGGCCAGTCTTCAAGGGTAGAGCTGGTAGTGAAAAAAAATTCTCTTAGTTTTTCCTCCTTGGAGACTGTTTTCATTTCACCTTCGCTCCTGAAGTACATTTTGCCAGATACAGAATTCACAGCCAACAGCTCTTCAAGCAACTGAAAAACGATGTGGCGCTTACATCTGGTTTCAGATGAGAAATTCGGTGTCCCTCAGTCTGATTCTCCTGCAGGTGATCATATCACCGTCTCTGGCTGATTTCAAAAGAATTTTTTTTAAGTTTTCTGTAGTTTCCAGAACGTTAATTGTGGCGTCTTCGTATGAGCTTCTTGGGCGTGAAGTCTGCGTGCGTGGCACCGCTCTGTTGGATCTGCACATTTGTGCCTTTTACCACACTTGGGAAGCTTCAACCAT
Source organism: Mungos mungo (assembly GCA_004023785.1). NCBI lineage: Eukaryota > Metazoa > Chordata > Mammalia > Carnivora > Herpestidae > Mungos > Mungos mungo. The sequence goes on from PISW01013378.1 coordinate 17,587, forward strand.
TATTTCTTCAAGCCCCTTCTGTCCACTCCTCCTTTACTCCGGGACGACGCCGATAAAGATGTTAGACCTTGTGTTACTTTCCCGTGGGTCCCAGAAGCACCGCTCACTTCTGGTGTCTGTTGACTTCCTTGTCTCGTCCAAGCTGGGGACTTACTGCTCCGTCCGCGCTGAGGGGCCAGCGGCCGTCTGCTCTCAGTCTCTATGTGCTGTTGGTGTTTTCTTGGGGCTTCTCCCGGCTCGTGCTTGTGCTGCCCGAGAGGGAGGAAGCAGTCTCCCCCGGCCCAGTCTCAGCAGGATGGGGCGCGCGGTGTGACACCCACCAGCACCACTGCCGCCCGGTCCCCGGCAGGGCAGGGGGCGCCCGCCCGGGGGCAGCTCAGGGCCCCCTGTAGTGGAGTCTCCTACCGGCTTTGCTGACTGGTGTCTGCTCCGTTTAGCAGGAGAGGGGGTGGGGCCTGGCAAAGGAAGAGAGCGCCCCGGCCGCGGTGCTGGCGGGGACCCCATCGGATGCGGGCAGAGAAGCCTGACACGGGGCCGGGGCGACGGAGCCTGGCTGGGCACGAGGGGCTGGCAGTCTCTGGTCCCCCTTCCTCGTTCTCATGGTGAGGGCATGAGACACCCCGGTGCTGTGCTGGTCCTCCGTGCCCTGTCCCCTGGTGCCTCACCTGCCCCTTGCCGTGTCCGAGAGGCCCTGCCCCCACCACGCCCAGAACTCATAGCCGTGCTCTGCAGGACAGAGCCCGGAGACGTGAGGCTGCACCGTCTTGTCTGGACCAGAGTCCACACACTTCTAAAACTGAGGTATTACAGGCTTTATTATAGACCTTAAAATCCGCCACCTGAAACACACAATTCGGTGGTTTCTAGCCTGTCCACGAAGTTGTGCGGTCTTTACCACTTCCTGGCACCAAGCACCCTCACGGTCCAGAAAAAGAAACCTCATCCCATCCCCGTGAGCGGTCGTCCCAAATCTGTCAGTCGGCTGAGCTGGGCTGGGGCTCCAGCTCCAGAAGAGACAGTGTGTCCACACCGGGGAATTCACCGTCAAGGGGGGGTTGGGGGGGCAAGTCACCACCAAACGCTCCACCTTGTAATTGCCGTAAAGGAGGTAAGAGACAACGGAAAGACTGCAGGACGGGAAAGACCACGGGGCGGCCCACCAGGGGCAGGAACAGGCGGTCCTGGGGGCCGAAACGCGAGGTCCGATTCCGCCATGCTGGCCAGAGCTGTGGGTTCCATTGACTCTAGTGAATGGACCCAGAGCGGAGGCTGTGACGCACGTTTGTTTTCATCGGTTTGGTTGGGTTCTGACGAGCAGGAATTATGTGTGTGCAGACACACGCTGGGGGGGCATTTCTGTATCCGCCGCAGCTCCTTCTTGCCGTCAGGTGGCGGTAGGCGGCGTCCGGTGGGCATAGCCAGGGCGCCCGTACTCCGGCGGCCCCGGGGGCGTGGGCAGTGACACCAGCGCCGCCATGTGTGCCCCTGGCGCGGCAGACCCGGAGGACAGGTGCCCCTGGCGCAGCAGACCCGGAGGACAGGTGGCCCTGGCGCAGCAGACCCGGAGGACAGGTGCCCCTGGCGCAGCAGACCCGGAGGACAGGTGCCCCTGGCGCAGCAGACCCGGAGGACAGGTGCCCCTGGCGCAGCAGACCCGGAGGACAGGTGCCCCTGGCGCGGCAGACCCGGAGGACAGGTGCCCCTGGCGCGGCAGACCCGGAGGACAGGTGTCCGCCGCAGCCCCACCGGCAGGCACGCGCTGAGAGCAGGTGCGCAGGCCCCGCCCACCTCCCGTCCGGGCCCACCAGGATCGGAAGGCAGTGGAACTCGCCTCCTCAGCCTCATCGGGCACTTGACCTGCACTCTCCAGGAGCCTTCGTCACTCGGAATGTCAGAATGTCACCAACATGGCCTGGGTCCGGTGACTGGGGAAAAGTGGTCTACCCAAGGGGAGGAAGTCGGGCAGTGGGGGCTCCGGAGTCTTCCTCACAGGGAAGAGGATGCACGAAGTGGGGGCAGGACACCCGGTCAGGCGCCAAGCAGGCCCGGGGAAGGGGTGCGGCCGGCTGGGCTCCACCGTGAGCGCACAAAGGGGCTGGAGCGGCCTCGGGGACGCCGCTGCCCGGCCTCCGCACCCCGTGTGGCTCCCCGGCCGAGAAGGGCGGGGACCCGTGTCCGTGGCTCCCTCCCTCGGCCCCTCCCGCAGGTACGGTAGACTCCGAACGGTAAACGGCACTAAATGATTAGAAGTAAACGCTCCTGATCGGGACCAGAAGACCATTTATCATTTCAACCCCCCCCCCCCACCGAGGTGCCTCTGCACCGATGGGCATTTATCTTTATTCCTGTGCACTGTAGCAGCCAATCAGAGAGTCAGCTCATCTCCCAACTACAAAACCATCTACTGAAACATTTTTATACAATGCAAATGTTCAAGATTTATCATCTCCTGTGCCCGTAACTTAGAATGCATCAGGCTACTGTTATCAATTTTAATAATAGGCTTCCCAGCTAAAATTTGGATCAACATCACTGGGTTTTTCAAAATTTCATTACGAGACTCACTGAAAACACAATATCCCATGAAGAACGCATATTTCTCTTGTCAGAGTCGGGCTCGGCCGCGCTGACGGCTGCCTGTGGCTTCTCGCCTCTCCCTCGGGGTTTCAGACCATCTCGGCCCACTTGACTCGGTCGCCCTGCGCTTCCCTGTATCCGCGTCTGCCGCTTTTGGGGTCTTTCCCACGCGTCTACGTGTTACATTAGTCTACTCACATCCTTGATGTGTTTTCTTAGGATTCCCAGGAAAACAAGTGCTGCTTTTCACAGAGACGTACGGCTCCTGCTCCCCTGGGGGTATTTGCGGGGCTTTTACGACAGGGCCTCTCCCCCGCCCCCCTCCTCCCCGGGGACAGTCTGGGTCTGTCGCCTCCTGGGAAGTCATGTGGTGGGTTTTTACTGCAAAGCCCAGACACCGGCTGAGAACCCTAATCCTTTTCCAAGCTTGGGGGGGTGGCCTGGATCAGCCAGCCGCCCGGCAGCGGCATCGGGGGGCACGGGCTCCTGCCCCTCCCGGAACCGAACCCGGATCGCATGTCCCGCCGGCAGGAGGGGCCGCGTTCTCTCTGGAAGCTGAACGCCGCAGACACCTTCACACGGCGGGAAAGGTCCCACGAGGCTAATGCGTGTGGCTGGTGGTGTAATCAGCGGGGCCCCCTTGACGCGCACAAGGCCCAACGGTGGGAACCCGGGGCCCCTGCTTACCTGACGTGGACCCCGTGATGCGTGCGGGCGCAGCCGTGCGTGCTCTCGACCGCCGGGCCCTGGGTGGTGCCCCGGGCAATGGCCAGGCCACGAGACAGGCACGGAATGAAGAGAAGGAGACCCTCACCTTACAGCAGGCGCCATAGGAAATCCCAGCAGGGCCGGGCGGGCCGACAGAGGGGCACGGGGAGCGGCGGAACCGGCAGCAAGAGCCGAGCTGCTGAGGTTCCCGAGGAGCAGAGAGCTGTCCCCCAGCCCTGGCGGGAGGGCCGCGTCTTTTTGCCCTCGTCTTTCCCCTACAGGGGGGGGGCTCACACTGTCCCGGGCACAGAACGTGCACCTGCACGACCGGCCGCAGCAGCTCCAAGCCCCTGAGCTGCCAGGCTCCGCGGGCGCGGCAGGGTCCCAGCGCCCCACCAGGGCCACCCGCAGTCAGGGCTCAGCTGTAAGGCGCAGAGACGCGCCCGCGCACAGAAGGTGAGGAGCACGTACGGCCGTACATCTGTGGCCTGAGAAGCCAGTGGGCACATTGACTGTGGTGAGAGGCGACCCCACTACAGACAGCCTGACAGCTGAGCCCCAGCCGGAAGGATCCGGGCCCCAGGGAGGGGCTGCTGGATGGCCACAGGCCAGGCACCGCTCCCGGGCCTCCATGAGGAATTGCCTCTCGGACCCCCAGGGTGGGGATGCCTGCGGCTCGAGTCTGGGGGCCAAGCTCCCATGGATGGGCCGGGCGCCTGGGGTGCACGTGGGTCCCCGGTTCATGCAGGACACTCTCAGACCCTCAGGACAAAGTCAGAACGAGAATTTCCAGGTGGACACAGCACGAATTGTTAAGGACACAATAAAAACGAAAGCTCCTCCTGGTCTCCAGCAAGAGGGCTTTTGTCACACCCCTCGGTGGACGGGCTCCGCGCCGGCCAGGCCTCGGTCTCTGCCTGCTCACGCTCACCGGGGCCTGAGCCTCGCACACCATGTGCAGTGGTGTATCTGGAGACGTGCAGACAGGTACCCAGAGGTGTGGGGGGAGAGGGGTCCTTCTGGGTCTGGACTCACGGCACTGATCCAGCACGTCACGAACCCCGCCCATCGGGAGAGCGTCTGACCGTCAGGCCGACATCCATCCCCTAGCGGAGTCCGCAGGGAGGCTGCTGTGCCCCTCACGCCCTGCAGTCAGGGCCCAGAGAGCGGCCTGTGCTGCCCGATTACAGGCGCAGGAGGCACCGCCGCCACGTGGGCCACACTCGGGGTTGAGGAGCCACTGCCAGGCGTCAGGCACGAGCTGGCTTTGACTAACCCGCGGCCCATCCAGGCCTCGTGGGAAGGGGAGGGCACCCATGTGGTCTCGGCCACCGTGGACGCTCCCCACGGACGTCTGCAGGGAGCAGGAGCCCCCCTGGGGGGTTTTCTCTGCGGAGCCCCTAGGGGGCTGCTGGCTGCAGTGCTGCCCAGCCTGAGGAGCTCCTGGAAGCCATCCATCAGAGATCGTGGGCCCACTGGCCTGGCCCCACCTGTGCCCACTGCTGATGACCCCACACGTCCTCCCAAAGGTGATGCCACTGAACCAGGGGGGCAGTGTCAGTCCCTGGGCTGGTGACAGGTGCCCGGAAATTTCCAGGACGTGTTCACATGAGCTTCTAACTGCACTCCCCCAGCTGAGGACAGAGGACAAGGCTGCCCGGCTCGGTTCACCCTTGTAATTCTTTTTAAAAAGTTTAATGTTTATATTTGAGAGAAAGAGACAGAGAGAGACAGAGAGACAGAGCATGAGCAGGAGAAGGATAGAGAGGAGACACAGAATGTGAAGACAGGCTCCAGGCTCCGAGCTGTCGGCACAGAGCCCGACGTGGGGCTCGAACCCATGGACTGTGAGATCCTGACCTGAGCCACCCAGGCGCCCCTCATTCTTACATTCTTAGCGTCAGCCGTCCCCCGCCCTTTGTTCCCAGCCTGGAGCCTCAGCGAGGAAGACGCGGTGGGTGGGCGGGAGCACGTGGAGTCCTGACAGCGGCCATGTGTCTTCCCGGGGGAGGGCTCACTCTTCCCTCTCCTGCACGGTCCTGGGACGTGGTCCCGGGAGGCCCACCGGGGCCCTCCTGATGCTGCAAGGTGTCATCGGGACCTTGGTCACACTCATCCCACAGCCTCCTCGCCACAGTCAGAAACCTCAGCCCGACAACATACACACATTTGGCCGTAGCGGCAGGGACTTAGCACCGCATTCTGGGGTTGTGACCTGAGAGAGGCCAGACCCCACGCGGCCGGCTGCGCGTCATCCAGGGGAGCCCCCGCCTCACCCCTCCACATGCAGCTGGTGTGGCCGGGCCTCGAGGTCACGGACGTCATCAGGGAAGTCGGGAGCCACGGCCTCCCCACGCCACGGTGCAGATTCTAGTGCAGGTTTTGTATCTCCATTTTTCCAAGAAACAAAGAACAGACCTCATGAGTCAAAGTATCTTCTTCCCTGCTGTCCCGGCCAGGCCAGCCTGGGCCCCAGGATCGGGGGTCGGCTGGCTCTGAGCCACGTCAGGGAGGACAGCAGCCCTGGCTCCGGGTGGCTATGGGCAGGCTGGGCCTCGCAGGGGCAGGTGGAGGGGAGGCAGAGGCTTCGGTGTTCTGGAGCCAGCCCGTCTGAGCCACATCTTCGTGGATGGAGAGGCACGTGCCCAGCTCGGCCCCGGAATGGGCTCCCGGCTAAGACGTTACATCCCAAACATCTCCGTGGACGTGCCAGAAACCACCTGATTCTGGAAGCAACAGTCTGACCCACGGGCCCTCAGGAAGCGAGGGGCAGAGAGGTTTTGAACCATCTTTTCTCAGCACAGAGACCGAGCTCCTGCTCTGGCCTCCACGTGTCAGTTTTACTGATGGCAGTTAGGGTCCCCGGAGACACCGTGGGCATCAGGGCAGCGGCTCGGTGCCCCAGTGAGTCAATCGGACTTCACTCCCCACCGGCCTGTGAGCTCAGGCGGGGAGCATGCTGTGCTGGGCACTGCTGCTGCCCACCTGCTCAGAGCCACGCCCCCGCCCCCCACCTGCTCAGAAGCCACACCCACCTGCTTACTTCTGCTCGGAAGCCACGCCCCTCACCTGCTCAGAAGCCACACCCACCTGCGGACTCCTTGCTCGGAAGCCACGCCCACCCCGGTGAGCACACTGCCGGCCCCACCCCCTGATCTACCCAACAAGACATTCCATAACTCAGGGGAGGCCTATTCCTTCTCAAGTCCTCACCCCCGTGACAGTCCTGACAAGTGTGACAAGGAGGGAGGCGGCCAGGCGGTCAGCACCGCAGAGCCTGCGCCCAGCACACCTTCCTGTCACCTCCGGACCTGCCGCTTGCCAGTCTGGCACCTCTAGTGCCCGGAACGCACGGATGACGCAGGACTGTGGAGCCATCTGTCCTCAGCCGACCGGAGCTGCTCTGTCTCCGGGCCAGGGTGCGGCCTCCTCTCTCCCAGCCCGGGGCGGGGGGGCAGGCGCTCCTGGGTTCCCGGCTGCAGCGCCCCAAACTTCGCCTGTCAGCACGTGGTGTCTCTCTCTGTGTGTGTGTCTCTCTTCAGTCTCTTACCAGGACACCTGTCATCGGACTAGAGCCCACCTGCGTCGTCCGAGGTGACCCCTCCTGAGGGCCTTTGGCTGATTACACCTGCAAAGACTATTTCCAAACTGGGTCACACTCGCAGACTCCAAGGGGACGTGCATTTGGGGGACACAGCTGACCCAGGACAGTGCGGGATCCCACTTTCCAGCAAATGTCTGGGTGACAGACGCTGAAGTGGGGGCCGGCCCGGAGCAGCGACACCCGAGTCAGCAGTCTTGCCGGAGAGTGCGCCCCAGAAGCTGCACGGGAGGAGAGGCGGCAGGATGTGCCTGTGAGGCGCGCTTCGGAGAAAGGTCAGCCTTCACCCTCCAACGCCCTGAACTCGCACTTCACATTCATGGGCCGTGTTCCCTGCAGCAGACTCGCAGCGGAGCAGAAAACATCTTCCCAATGAGCCGTCCCCTGAAACAAGGCCCGGACGCCCAGGCAGTGACCGCTGGGACAATTGGCCATGATTTAACGTTCAGATTTGGATCGCAGTTTGATGGCCACAGTGACAAACGGCCAGAGACTCACTCTTGAGGGAGGACAGACCGCTCCGTGACCGTCCCAGAGCTGAGGCGGGCGCGTGCTGTGTCCCACGTGCCAGGGGGTGACTTGAGTCCTCTCCTCACAGGGCTGGGCTCAGGAGAGGGATGTGGGGGAGGGCAGGGCTCAGGAGAGGGGTGTGGGGGGAGGGCTGGGCTCAGGAGAGGGGAGGAGGGAGGACTGGGCTCAGGAGGGGGGAGGGGGGCAGCGATGGCCCCCTCCTCACAGCGATCTGCAGCCGGAATTTGCCAGGGATCCTGGCAGAGACTTCTCTGCAGACCCTTCTCCCCCCTCCCCCCTCAGGCTCTGCCTCAGTGCTCCCGGGCGCATGGCATCTGCCAGGGCCCCGAAGCCCGAGGCGCATCTGCCGTCTGGAGAGGGTGCTCCCCGCAGCTGCTCGTGCTCAGAGGCCAGGAGGCTGTGAGGTCGGCGGGCAGCCACGGTGCGTCCGGAGTAACCCACCGGCCGGCCAGCGGCTGGGTAACAAAGGGAGCCGCGTCCCTGGCACTTCCTGAGGCCCCAGAGCCCCGGGTGCACACGAGGTCCCCTGCCTCTCCCGTCGGCACCACGCGGGGCTTCCGCGGGTCTCACATTGGCCTCGTGCGCACTTCATAAATGCTACACCCCAAGAGTAGGACATGGGACCTACAGGATGGGCTTGGAGCCAGGACGTTAGCGCCTTGAAACCCAGACGCTTCTTTTCCCCGCCAGGGGACGGGCCCACAGAGAAACATCGACCTTTCCTCTCGTCTGGTTTCACGGTGCCCCTGGAACAGACGACGAAGTCCTGAGCCCACCCGTACCGTAGGACCTGTGACTGTGACCTTATTTGGAAGAAGGGTCTTTGCAGCTGTCAGGGTCAGATGAAGTCGTGGGGGGTCCGGACCCGAAGTCACGATGTCTTCACCAGGACAGGAGATCTGGAGACAGACAGGTGGGGACACAGACGGGGACAGGACAGAGGGCTCCGGAGGACCCAGCCCTGCCCACGCCTGGCCTTGACTCCAGCCTGGAACCGGGAGGGAGTGAATGTCTGTGGTCGGCCTGCCCTCCCCTACTCGGGATGTGGGTGGCGAGTGGGGATGGGGGGAGGGGTGGCCCGTGGGCATTTTAAAGGCCTCCTGGCTATGCCCCCCTATGTCTATCCTACGCCCGCCAGTCAGACAAGTTTCCCACGGAATCTATTTCTTTTCCTTCCCCTCGAGATACTTGAGGCCCCAGCGAGGCCCCCATGGCAGGAGCAAGAAAGCTCTGGAAACAAAAAAATGGGCTAAAAGTAGACCCGTCATCGTGGCCCGGGCCTCGTGGCCAGTGACTGACAGACCGGCGGATTCCGCTCAGCACTTCTGACCCTGGCGTCTGGTCCTCCTGGTGACGACGTGGGTCTCTCGCGTGCTCTGCCTTCATCCACCCCTCACCCGCTCACCCCTGCATCCGGCGAACACCTGCACAGGCCAGGACGGTGCCCGGCAGGCAGGGAGGGCCCACCACGAGGAGCCTTCCCTGAGGAAGTGTGCCGGCCTCCTCGCCACGGTGGAGGCGAGCTGATGGCTGGGCCGGGACGCGGCCACCCCCACCGTACAGGGCCCTCTGCCCGCGGCGCTCCAGCTCCTGGGCGTCCCGTCCATGGGCATGAGGCCCCTGGCTGGGGACCCGTCCCGATCTCCAGGC
>PISW01013379.1:0-26410 GCA_004023785.1 Mungos mungo
ATTTTTGTTCTTGATTCCCTGGCCTCTGGGGATGTGTTGAGGAAGAAATTGCTGCGATTGAGGTCTAGGAGGCTATTTCCTGCTTTTTCCTCAAGGGTTTTGATGGTTTCCTGTCTCACATTCAGATCCTTTATCCATTTTGAGTTTATTTTTGTGAATGGTGTCAGAAACACAGCATTTCTATGAAACAGCAAAACCAAAATACTGAATTTTACAGTTTGGTAATGGGCATGTAGCAGGACCACTTTCATTAGTATATATACTCTGCTAGTTTGTTGAAATAATTTATGAGGCACTTCAACTACTGAGAGGGAAGCAGCTGATAGCCTACTGAGCAGTTTTGCATGTTTTTCATATTTTGTAATGCATAAATCCCATAGGGCCAATGTATACAGTTGTGACACTTTCTGAGGGTCTCAAAAGTAGGAAAAAAACCAAAACCCTTAATTGAGTACATAATTTGTCACATCTGAAGAGTAATGCTATTTTAACCTTTCATCTAAGATTTAAGTACATTTGAAATATTTTTCTATATTTATATTCTATATCTATATTTATATTTCTGTATTTCTTTTAATTGTTTTCTATTTAACTTCAGTATTATAGTGCAGTCTTGCACAAATACATGCATGTAAAATATTAGAATGTAAAAAATATGCATATATCTGAATTAACCAATGTGTAAACTGTGCCTGGAAAGCCAACCTGTAATAGATGGGCTCTATATCTTAGTGTATCCTTCTATATTGATGTCAAAATACCACAATAGACAGAGGTCAGATTGATGTAAATCTCCCCTCCCCTGGTTTTATTGAGATATAATTTTTACACTGTACAAGTTTTGGATATACAACATAATGATTTAAAATTTATATTGTGGAATGATTACCACAGTAAGTTTAGTTAACGTCTGTAATCTTACATAGTTATACATTTTTTCCTTGTGATGAGAATTTTTAAGATCTACCCCCAGCAGTTTTCAAATATATGATACAGTATTGTTAGCTGTAGTCATCATGTTGTATATTATGTCCCCAGAACTTTTAAGTGGAAGCTTGTACCTTTTGACCATCTTCACCTATATTGCCCCCCTCTATTCTCCACCAGTCTGTTTTCTGTTTCTGTGAGTTTGGCTTTTTTTTTTTTTTTTTAGATTTCACATGTAGGTAAAATCATCCAGTATTTATCTTAATGTGTCTGGCCTATTTCACTTAGCATAATGTCCTTAGGTTCCATCCATATTGTTGCAAATGGCAGGACTTCCTTCCTTTTTATGGCTGAATAACACTCCATTGTCTATATGTCTCAAATTATGTTTATCCTTTTCATCTGTCTCTTGACAGATTGTTTCCACGTCTTGGCTATCTTAAATAATGGTGCAGTAAACATAGAGGTGCAGATATCTCTTTAAGATAGGGATTTCATTTTCTTCAGATATGTACCCCAAAGTGGATTTGCTAGGTGATGTGTAGTTCTTTTAATTTTTTTTTTTTTGAGGAACCTCTGTACTGTTTTCCTTTGTAGTTGTACCAATTTACGTTCCCACCAACAGTGTACAGGTGTTCCCTTTCCTCCGTTTCCCTGCTAGCACTTGTTATTTCTTGTCTTTTAAAAAACATTTTTTTTTAGCATTTATTTATTTTTGAAAGACAGAGAGAGCACGTGAGCAGGGGAGGGGCAGAGAGAGAGAGGGGGAGACACAGAATCTGAAGCAGGCTCCAGGCTCTGAGTGGTCATCAAAGAGCCCTGTGTGGCGCTTGAACTCAGGAACCTCGAGATCATGACCTGAGCCAAAGTTGGCCGCTTAACCATCTGAGCCACCGAGGCACCCTGGTTGTCTTTTTTATAATAGCCATTCTAACTCAGGTGATAACATATTGTAATTTTGATTTATGTTTCTCTGATGACTAGTGACATTGAGCCCTATATCATGTACCTTTTGAACATCTTTGGGAAAGTGTATTTTCAGGTCCTTTGCCCATTTAAAAATTGGATTACTTGGCTTTTTGCTATTGAGTTGTATGAGCTGCTTATATATTTTGGATGTTAACTCGTTGTTAGATATGTGGTTTGCAAATATTTTGTCCCATTCATTGGTTGTTTTTTTACTTTGTTAATCATTTATTTTGCTATGGAGAAACGTGTTAGTTTGCTATAGTCTGCTTGTTTATCTTTGCTTTTGTTTCTTGTGCTTTAGGTGTCATATGCAAAAAAAAAAAAAATCATCGCCTAGACCAGTGTCAAAGAGCTTTATCCCTTTATTTTCTTCTAGGAGTTTTATGGTTTCAGGTCCTACAGTTAAGTCTTCAGTCCCTTTTGAGTTAATTTTTATGAGTGATGTAAGATGGGATACTAGTTTTGTTTTTTTTGCATGTGAATATCCAGTTTTCCCAGCACCCTTTATTGAAGAGACTGTCTTTTCTCCATTGAGTATTATTGACTTCCTTGTCAAATATTAGTTGGCTATATATGCATGAGTTTATTTCTAGGCTCTCTATTCTGTTCCGTTGGTCTATGTGTCTGCTTTTATGCCAATACCATGCATACTTTTTTGATGACCTAAATCTTAAGCCACATTTAGGTTAGGAACTAAAAGAAGTGAGGATGTGAGCATGATAAATGTTCTCTCTGCCACATTAAAATTAATGTCTTTTTCTCTGATGACTTAGTCATTAGAGATAACATTTTTCTTTGAGCTTTCCATATTGTGCTAATGTGAACATTTCAGTAAAATGCTAAATCATCGCTCATTAAAAATATTACCCAAGAACCAGAAATACGTAATTTCTTTTCTCAGATGCCTGGATTGTATTAGGCATTATGATATTCAGAATTTGTTGAGTTAGGACACTACATGTTGTATTCCTGTCCTTTGTAGTAAGCTGAATGCTTTCCTTAACCATAATTCTACCTAGTCAATAAGGAAAATGGAAGGCTCTTGTAAAACTTTTTGTTATAAAGAAAGTCAGACATAATCAACGATAGATAAAAGAGTATAGTAAACTCACATGTATATATCACCACCTTCAATGGTTATTAACTTGTGACCAATCTGGTTTCATCTATGTTCATTGTGTTATTTTGAAGCAAATCTCAGCATACCATTTTATCAATTATTTCAATTATTTCTAAAAGAGACAGACCGGTTTTTTGTTTTGTTTTGTTTTTGGAGAGGAAGTGTGTGCACATGTGCACATGCAAGTGAGCAGGGGTGGGGCAGAGAGAGGGAGGTGGAGAGAGCGTCCTAAGCAGGGTCCGTGCTGTTGGTGCAAAGCTGGACACAGGCTGGATCTCACAAATCATGAGATTGTGACCTGACCTGAAATCCAGAGTCCTGACAGCCTGACAATTAACCGACTGAGTCACCCAGGTGCCCCGAATGCTGATTTTTCTTTCTTTTTTTCTTTTTTAAAAAAATTTTTAATGTTTTATATATTTTTGATAGTGAGACAGAGCATGAGAGGGGGAGGGGCAGAGAGAGAGAAGGAGACACAGAACCGGAAGCAGGCTCCAGGCTCTGAGCTAGCTGTCAGCACAGAGCCTGATGCAGGGCTCGAACCCACGAACGTGAGATCTGACCTGAGCCGAAGTCGGAGGCTTAGCCGACTGAGCCACCAAGGTGCCCCTCTTTCTTATTTTAAAAATGTTTATTTACTTATTTTGAGAGCCAGAGAGAGAATGAGAGAGAATGCATATGCATGTGAGTGTGGGAGGGGCAGAGAGAGGGAGAGAGAATATCCCAAGCAGGTTCTGTACTGTCATCATGGAGCCTGATGCAGAGTTCAAACAATAAGATCATGACCTGAGCCAAAACCAAGAAAAGTTGGATGCTTAACCAACTGAGCTACCCAGGCATAACTGCTCACGGAAAGGTAATTGGTATTTGGTTTGGATTTGGGAAGGAAAAACTGTAAGGATGCAAACTACTGTTTTTCCTAACTCCTTAGAAATCTCTAATTAGATATTTTCAGAATGTATGAGCATACTTTTAGGATTAAAAAAAATTTTTTTAATGTTTTATTTATTTTTGAGAGAAAGAGAGAGAGAGTGTGAGCAGGGGAGGGTCAGAGAGAGAGGGAGACACAGAATCTGAAGCAGGCTCCAGGCTCTGAGCTAGCTGTCAGCACAGAGCCCAACGGGGGGCTTGAACCCACAAACCATGAGATCATGACCTGAGCTGAAGCTGGACGCTCAACCAACTGAGCCACCCAGGCGCCCCACTTTTAGGATTTTTTTAGATGAAGGATTATAACATCTGAAAAATAGTTTAAGTATTATATTCCCAGGTATCTGTTTAACTCATGCCTTCAGGTCTACTCAAGCCTCACCTTCTCATGATGCCTATTCTGATCACATATTTCTATTGTAACTTTCATGCCCTGTCTCTACACTTCTGTTTTCTTGACCCTCCTTTACGGTTTCCCTACCTCCTAGCACTTTCTGATTTACTAGGTTATTTTTGACTTGTTATGGAAAGTGATGTGCCTAGAGCATCTGACACTCAGAATGGATAACTTCTTAACACTCCACTCCCCTAAATGTGACATTTTCATAAAATTTTCACAAATGAAATTATTCATTTACTATATAAATAGTAAACTCTTTTATTGAGCCTCATTATTACACTTATGGCAGTAAAATCAATGAGAAAAGGGAAATAAGCATTATCATATAAGGCAGGAAAAAAAGCACAACTCCTTAGTCAATTGTTTTTACATCTTGTTAACCAAACTTTGGTTCTTTGGTTAGAGGCTGATACTTTATGTAATTAATCACCCGCAAACTAACAAATGATTAAAAAACCTGAATCTCCAGTGGTACAAGTTAGGCAACAAATGATAAAATTGCTGTTTTATTCTCTTTTTTGTTCTTTAGTTTGGAAACATTTAATAATTTAAAATGTTAATTTAAAATGTTAAAGTTATTCAAGTTCAGTAAAATATTTTGAGTATGAACTAAAATTTGCACTTCAACAAAAATGTTTCATCTTGTTAGTTGCACTTACAATTTTTAAAAACACAATTTTAAACACAAATATAAATTCCAAGAGATCCCAGATTTGGAGTAACTTAAATTATTTAGACGTATAGTTTCAAATATTTTTTAGTTTCAAATATTACTTAGTTTCAAATATTTGGAGATTTTTTTCCCCAGAGATCTTTCTGTTACTGATTTCTAGTTTAATTGTGCTCAGAGAACGTACTTATAAATTTATGAAGACTTGTTTTATGGCCCAGAATTTTGTTTATCTTGGTAAATGCTCTCTGTACACTTGAGAAGAATCTGTTTTTTTGCTGGTATGGGTGAAGTATTTTATAAATGTCAATCAGGTTATGTTGGATGATAGCGTTGTTCAAGTCTACTATACATTTGCTGATTTTCTATGTACTTGTTCTGTCAATTTTTGAGAGAGTGGTATTGACCTCTCTGATTGTAATTGTGGATGTGTCTATTCCCCTATAGTTCTATCAATTAATGCTGCATGTATTTTTAAGCTCTGTTATTGTGGACATAAATGTTTAGGACAATTATATCTCTTGATTAACCTACTCCTTTATTGCTATGAAATGACCTCCTGTATACTTTTTGATATTCTTTCTAATGTTAGATATTTCTTTTGATTGATATTCACATGGTATATTTTCCTCACTCTTTTGTTTTTAACGTGGTCATGTTTTTATATTTAAAATGTGGGGTGCCTGGGTGGCTTAGTTGGTTAAGCATCAGACTTTGGCTCAGGTCATGATCTCATATTTCATGGGTTCGAGCCCTATATCGGCCTTTGTGGTGACAGCTCAGAGCCTGGAACCTGCTTTGGATTCTATGTCTCCCTCTCTTTCTGCCCCTACTCCACTTATGCTCTGTCTCTATCTCTTTCTCTCTCTCAAAAATAAACACTAAAAAATACTAAGATGCATTTTTTGGGGTGCCTGGATGGCTCAGTTGGTTGAGCCTCCTACTTCAGCTCAGGTCATGATATGAGTTTGGGCTCCACATCAGGCTCTGTGCTGACAGCTCAGAGCCTGGAGCCTGCTTCAGATTCTGTGTCTCCCTCTCTCTGCCCCTCTCCTGCATGTGCGCTCGCATGCTCGCTCTCGCTCTCGCTCGCTCTCTCTCTCTCTCTCTCTCTCTCTCTCTCTCTCTCTCAAAAATGAATTAACATAAAAATAAAATAAAATAAAATGCATTTCTTGTAGGCAGGATATAGTTGTGCCTTATATATTTTTTCCTATTGTCAGATTGCCTTTTATTGGGGTATTTAAGCTATTTACAATTAATGTGATTGATCATTGATAGGGTGGGTATAAGTGTATAACCTTGGTATTTGGTATTTGTCCCATCTATTCTTTGTTCCCTTTTTATTTTTATTCTGACTTTCAGATTGAGTATTGTTTATAATCCCACTTACCAATTACATTTTAAAGAAGGTAGGTAGGCAGATAACAAGTAAATGTAAAGTAACAAAAGTGGAAAGAACTGTGGAGGAAAGCAAAGCTGGAAAAAGGAATAGGAGCCATCTGGTTTGGGTAAAGAGAGTTGGTGGCAGATTCAGTAGGATGGTCAGGAAAGGTATTACCTGAAAAGATGATATTTAAGCAAAGACCTGAAGAAGATGAAGGAGTGAGTTCTGTGAATCTAAGAGAAGAGAATTTTAGATAGAACAGGACTGAAAAAGCCCTGAGATTTATAATCATGAATTTTCCTAGTAGGTTCAGGGAGCAGCAAGGAGGCAGTGTGGATGGAGCAGAGTGCACAAAGGTGATGAGAGCAGAGGGGCTGGGTTATAAAATACTTTGCACGAGTTTCTGTAATGAGATGCAGGGCTACTGAAGGGCTTTGAACTAGGAATAACCTGATCTAACTTAGGTTTTAAAAGGATCTCTTTGGAGGGGGCTCCTGGGTGGTTCAGTTAGTTAAGTGTCTGGCTCTTGGTTTCAGCTCAGGTCATGATCTCACAGGTCACAGGATCAAGCCCCATGTCAGGCCTGCTTGGGATTCCCTGCCTCCCTCTCTCTTTGCCCTTCCCTGCTCATACATTCCCTCCCTCTCTCTCAGAATAAATACACTTAAAAAAAGAAAAAGAATCACTCTGAGTACTTTATTGAGAATAAACTATGTGGGGAGGGAGAGCAAGAACAGAAAGGGAAAGCCAGTTAGGAGGTTATTATGTTAATACAACTAGAGTGATAACTCAGACCAGATCTGTGAGAAGTGGTTGGCTTCTGAATATTTTGAAGATAGACCTGAAGGATGTGCTGATGGATTGATTTGGGTATGAGGAAAGGACAGGGTTTAGGAATGATTCCATAATTTACCTAAGAATTATTTTCTTTGATGTGAAACTGTGGGAGTCCGATACCTACAGCAGCCTGGCACGTGGTGTGTGCTTTGTGTTGGGAAGGCAGTCTTTTGTGCATGTAGTCTTTCAGCCCCTTTTGGCCAAGACCATAAGAA
The DNA here is from genome assembly GCA_004023785.1 of Mungos mungo. Lineage (NCBI taxonomy): Eukaryota > Metazoa > Chordata > Mammalia > Carnivora > Herpestidae > Mungos > Mungos mungo. Next base: position 7,456 of record PISW01013379.1, read on the forward strand.
TGGGCCTGAAGCCTGGAATACTTTCTCCAAGAGAGAGAGTCCTCACAGCCTATGCTCCTTTGTTCTGCTTAAGTATTATATGGCGCTCAGACTACTCCTACTGCTGTATCTGTCCCTTTAGGGGGAGAGAATGGGGTCTTTCTGCTGTAGCACCAGAGGTGTGAGCACAGGCCAGCTGCTCTGTATGGCTGCTGAGAGGGACCTGCTCTCTTTCCCCTGCCAGGGGGAACTGACCCCCACTACTGATGCTATTCTTGCTCTGTTTATTCTGTATGTGAGTAAAGAGCTGTTCCATCCAGTAATTGACTGTGTTGCATTTTCCATAGTGACTCCAGTACCAAAATGCAGTGGGCAGAAATGATTGGATTTCTACTCCTGGTGATAGGCAACAGATGTCACTTGCTCAACACTTTGTAAATACTGAATGAAAAAATGAATGAGTGGAAGGTTTGGACTTGGAATTAGGGGCTGTTAATTTTAAAATGACTATTGGACCTTTAAGTGGGGATCATGAGTAGGCAATTGGTTGTAGCAGTTTGGAGTTCAGGGGAGAAGTCTCCTGGCATTTTCTTGGAAGTCACTAGTCCCCACTTGAAAAACATAAAGTAATTTGGGAAGAATTGGGATTTCCATAGTGATTGTTCCTACCCAACAAAAGACATACAAAAAAATGTTCATAACAGCATTGTTAGGGGTAGACCTAAACTGAAAGACAATAGTCATCAACAAAAGAATGAAAAAATAAATTGTGGTGTAGTCATTGAGTCGTATTATACAGTAAAGAAAATGAATGAATTAGGTACATGCAACAACATTGATGAAATGAGACACAAAATAATTCTTTCCAAATGATTCTATTCTTATAAATAAAGGTGAACTGTGGTGTTAGAAATCAAGCTATCTTAGGGGAGGAAGGAGCGAGTAGTGATTGCAAGACAGCACTAGGGTACCTTCCGGAAGGCTGGCGATGTTCTGTTTCTTCACCTGGGTGGTAATTATTATGTGTTTGCGTTATCGTCATTCCCTGAGTTGTACATTTAAGTATGGGACACTTTTTGGGATATTTTCAGGATGTATATTACATTTCTAAAAAAAAAAAAAGCAAAAACAACAACAGTCATGTTAATATACTGCCTCCCAAAGAATTTGTTGATCAGGCTCTAGTTTTGAAAGCTCTTCTTGACGCCTAGCTATTCTTGTGGTTTTAAGTGGTCTTGAAGCATAAAGATAATCCATTTAAACTGTGGCAGGAAGAGTATCCTACAAATAGCTGAGTTCCTAATACTGGGGAAAAGGCAGAATCACAACCACTGAAGTTTAGACTTTAGCATACACCTTCCTTGACATCTAAAATATCCTTCAGGTTTTTTTTTAAGATTGGAATTTAAAGTGAATTAGAGGAAACTCAGTAGAAAATCTTAAGTTGAAATATAGCATTAAAGCAGTAAACCCCACATATGAAACTATAAGAACATTATTTCTCAAAAGAATGTAGTAACCTTGTAAAATCATACTTGAGTTAGGTGTGTGTTCATTGTTTTGAGCTTTGAGCATTGAGGTGAATCCATAAGGTCATCTTATTATTTATATAAGGATATTTACCTTACAGTATGTGAAATGCAGCTATACAGGGTAGTCACTTAAGACCCAAATCCTTCTACTCTTCTGTATCAGTCATGTACTCCTTGACATTTTTATTTCATTGCCTCAACTTCCCACCAAAACTGTGAACCAAACTTACCAAGATAAAATATAATGAGAATAAATGCAAGGTCTTTACATTTAGGTTCAGATGAAGAAAATGAAAGTCTGATTTACCAATATAAGTGATGAAGTTTCAAGAGGTTTTGCTGATATTAGATCATTCCTCAAATGGGACTACCCCCTCAAAAGGTTAATGTGATTGTTGGCTGTATTAGTGCAAAAAATGGATCGTTAGACCACACCAATTGCATTAAGGTCAGTTTTGGGCACCATGTTTTAAGAGTGACATTGACAAATTAAAGTTCATACAAGGGAAAGCACCAGGTTTTGAGGGATTGTAAAAATGGATTTATATGGCTGATGAAAGGAGGACTCTGAAGTCTCATAGCAACCCTGTAGGGCATTCTGCCCATTTTACAGAAAGTAAATTGAGGCTCAAAGATAATTAATGACTTATTAAAATGTTACTGAAAAGTGATTGGCTCAGAGCCCACATCTCCTTATTTTTAATCTAGTATTCATTTCGAAATACATGTTTTAGTTTTATTTTTTAAAAGCTGGCTGTTAGCCCCTGTAGAGGAGAAACTTGAAACTATAAGTAAATGATTGCAGATCTGTAATTTTTAAAAAATGTTTATTTTTTAGCGAGAGAGTGCGAGAGAGAGCGAGAGAGCGCAAGAGAGAGCGCGTGTGGGAGGGCCAGAGAGAGAGGGAGACACAGAATCTGAAGCGGACTCCAGGCTCTGAGCTGTCAGCACAGAGCCTGATGCGGGGCTCAAAGTCATGAACTGTGAGATCATGACCAGAGCCAAAGTTAGACGTTTAACTGACTGAGCCACCCAGGTGCCCCTACAGATTAAACAGAAGGAAAGGAAGTGTGCAGAGTAGGAAGCTCAGTGTGAGAAGATATTATACATTTACTGGTATTACAGCACATTTCTTTCATTGTGTTTTTCTTTTTCAAGGTTTTTGACTCCAGTGAAGAATCTGGGTATCTTGTTCTCACCATCGTTGTATCAGGTCATTTCTTCATTTCCCAGGGACCCACACTGCTGGTAGGTTTTATGCATTATAGTTTAATATGCAGTATATTTCTTTATCTTTGTAGTTTTACATTAATTTTTGTACCCTCAAGCTTCTTCAATCTCGCAGAAATTCATCAGGTTCAATAAATTAAACATTTATTGAATGTTCTTTAGCAGTAGGAAATACAGAAATGTACTGAAGGGGTTTAGGGTTCTGTTTTGGGAATCAAAGTGGATCAAAGGATTGAGATTAACCAGTATTATAAAGGATTCTTAACTGGGGAAATTGGGTTGAGATCAGCTAAATTTATAGAGAAATGTGTGGAGGGTTTTTCAGAGAGGGTGAAGAACATAAGAACATATGCAGAGGAGATTTAAGGAAATAGAAAATATTAACTTCTTATAGCCCTCTATAAAACTAATTTTATAAAGGTGCATTTGTTCTTTATTCTCAACACACACATGTATTGTAGGAAATTTAAAAAAAATTTTTATAGTTTATTTTTTGAGACAGAGACAGAGCGTGAGTGGGGGAGGGGCAGAGAGAGAGAGGGAGACATAGAATCTGAAACAGGTTCCAGGCTCTGAGCTGTCAGCACAGAACCTGACATGGTACTCAAACCCATAAACTGTGAGATCATGACCTGAGCCGAAGTCAGATGTTTAACCGACTGAGCCACCCAGGCGCCCTGGAAATTTTTGAAAAGAAGTAAAGGAGAAAATAACAATCATTTTGCTTGAAAGTTTGTTTGAATTGGTATTTAGAAACAAAATAAAGAAGACAATGTCTTGTCAAAGAATTGTAAAAGAAAGGAAATATAAGGGAAGGTTATTTCATAATTTACCTGTGAATAATACCTACATAGACATAATAAATTTGTACAAATATTTACTGAATATCAACATAGGCATAATTTATTCATTTAACAGATATTTATTGAGCAGTTATTACATAGTGCTAGGGCTATAGCAGTACACAGAGTCAGAAATCCGTATCATCATGGAGTCTCAGTGTTCTAATGGGGCGAAACAGCATGAACAATAGGTCAGAATATTTAAAAAATATGAATTTTTGGTGGATCCCTTACACGTTCTATTTTAGTAGGATGGCAGCATCCCACAGTTGTACATTGTGATTATCCATCTCTCCACTTACTTGGGATATAGCCTTATCCTTGAACGTGAAGTGACCTGCAAAGTCCACTTTGTGTTCCTCGTGATTTTTAAAACTGCAGCAATGGTCGTATCATTTTTGCTTTATTTACCACCATTAGGGCTTGTATCATTTGCAGAAGATGTCTTCTTCAGCTTTGAATGAAGAATATTCCACATGGTGGACTGGGGGATGCCTAGTACACTGCTCAGGTTTCCTCTGTGAATAATGTGAGACTTTGCTGAATGATGACATTAGGGCAGTTTGGCTTCCTTAAACGTAGGAGGACATCCTGTGCTTTGTCGCTCCATCTGTTTGTACCAGTGGTAGATGTTGTTACAAACTGATAGAGGTTTCTTTGTATCATACATGAAATGATTTTTGCATTGCAGTTATATAACTTTATCAAATTCCAAAGACCCACTACTGAGAATACAGTGGTAACTCCACAGTTGGTTGCATGTTGACTATACATATATACCTTATATACTGGGTAACACTTTAAAAAAAATTATAGGTAGGCTTCACACCCAGTGTGGGGCTTGAACTCATGATCCTGAGATCAAGAGTCACATGCTCTGCTAACTGAGCCATCCAGGTACTCCAATCAGGGTGGTGGGTGCTGAAGGCTGGGGTGGCTGTGGCAATTTCTTACAATAAGACAACAGTGAACTTTGCTGTATTGATGGACTCTTCCTTTCACAACTGATTTCTCAAACAACATGCAATGCTGTTTGATAGCATTTTCCCCACAGTAGAACTCCTTTCAAAATTGGAGCTGATCCTCTCAAACCCTGCTGCTGCTTTATCAACTAAACTTATGCTGTATTCTAAATCCTTCGTTGTCATTTCAGTAGTCTTCACAGCATCTTCACCAGGAGCAGTTTCCATCTCAAGAAACCACCTTCTTTCCTCACCCGTAAGAAGCAACTCATCTGTTAAAGTCCTATCATGATATTGCAATAATTCAGTCCCATCTTCAGGCCACTTCTAGTTCTCTTGCTGTTTCCACCACATCTGTGGTTACTTTCTCCACTAAAGTCCTGAGTTCCTGAATGTCTTCCATAAGGATCAGAATCCACTTCTTCCAGACTCCTGTTCATGTTGATATTTTGACCTCTTCCTCTGAATCAGGAATGTTCTGAATGGCATCTAGAATGGTTAATTCTTTCCAGAATGTTTTCAATTTACTTTGTCCAGCTCCATCAGAAGACCCTCTAAGGCAGCTATCACCCTATGAAGTATAATTCTTAAATAAAACTTGAAAGTCAAAATGACACCTTCATCCATGGGCTGCAGAATGACTGTTGTGTTTGCAGGCATGAAAAGAGCCATTCATGTTGTCACACATATTCATCAGAGCTCTTGGGTGACGAGGTGCATTGTCAGTGTGCAGTCATATTTTGAAAGGAATCTTTCTCTGAGCAATAGGGTTTCAAATGTTCAGTAAACCATGCTGTAAACAGATATGCTATCATCCAGGTTATGTTGTTGCATTTATAGAACACAGGCAAAGTAGATTTACCATAATTGTGAAGGGCTCTCAGATTTTTGGATTGGTAAATGAGCATTAGACTCAACCTCAAGTCAGTAGCTCTTACCAGGAGAGCCAGCCTGTCCTTTGAAGCTTTGAGGCCTGGAATTGACTTCTCCTCTTTAGCTAGAAAGTCTGAGACAGCATCTTCTTCCAGTATAAGGCTGTTTCACCTACATTTAAAATCTTTTGTTTAGTGTGGCCACCTTCATTATTATCTGAGCAGGATCTTCTGGATAACTTGCTGCTTCACCTTGCACCTTTATGTTGTTTTCCCTACACCTCCTGAACCAACCTGTGCTGGCTGCAGACTCTTCTTCAGCTTCCTCACCTCTCTCTGCCTTCGTAGAATTGAAAAGAGCTAGGGCCTTACCGTGGATTAGGCTATGGCTTAAGGGAATGTTGTGGCTGGTTTGATCCTCTGTCCAGACCAGTAAAACTTTTTCTATGTCAGCAATAAGACTGTTTTTTACTTTTGAATCATTCATGTGTTCACTGGAGTAGCACTGTTAATTTCCTTCAAGAGTTTTTCCCTCGCATTCACAACTTAGCTAACTTGTTTGGCATCATTTGCTTGGACCACATGTTTTGTGCAAGTAGCCTAGCTTTTGACCTATTCCAACTTTCAACATGCCTTCCTCACTAAGCTTAATCATTTCTAGCTTTTGATTCATAGTGAGAGATGTGTAGCTCTTTCTTTCACTTGAACACTTAGAGGCCATTTCACTGTAGGGTTATTACTTGGCCTGATTTTGTATTGTTGTGTCTCAAGGAATTGAGAGGCCCAAAGAGAGGGAGAGAGATGGGGAAATGGCTGGTCAGCAGAGCACTCAGAACATACACAACATTGATTAAGTTTTCTGTCTTAGATGGGTGTGGCTCATGACTCCCCAGAACAATTAAAATAGTAATATCAAAGATCACTGATCATAGATCACCCTAACAAATCTAGTAATAATGAAATAGTATGAAATATTGTGAGAATTACCAAAACATGACACAAAGACATGAAGTGAGCAAATGCTGTTGGAAAAATGGCACCAATATACCTTGCTTTGCAAAGGCTTGCAACAAACCTTCCATTTGTTACAAAAATACAGTATATGTGAAGCACAGAAGTATTGCACAAAAGTGAAGTGCAATAAAATGATGTGTGCCTATATTTTCTATTTGTAGGTCTTGTTGGTGTAGTACCTCTTTATATCTTTTAACCATTTTAAATTCAGTTGTCTTTTTATATTTGAATTAAAGGAGTTCTTATTCTGACTACAGCTCTTTTATCAGAAATATGTTCTGCAAATATCTGTTTGTGGCTTACCTTTTTATTCTTTAAGTCTTTTGATGAGCAGAAGACTATAATTTTGATGAAGTCCTTTTTTCTTTTATGGCTTATGCTTTTTTTTTCAATGTTCATTTATTTATTTTGAGAGAGAAAGAAAGAGAAAGAAAGCGAGCATGGGAGGAGGAGAGATAGAATCCCAAGCAGGCTTTGCACTGTCAGTACAGAGCCTGATGGAGGGCTCCATCTCTCAAACTGGGAAATCATGACCTGAGCTGAAGCTAGCAGTTGGATGTTGGATGCTTAACCAGCTGAGCCACCCAGATGCCCTTATGGCTCATGCTTTTTTATGCTGTTCTAGAAATTTTTGTCAACTCCAAGATTGCAATAATAATTTTCTATGTTTTCTTCTGGAAATGGTAAAGTTTTAGCTCTTACATTTACGCTTATGGTCCATTATAAATTTTTAGTATTATTTGATAACACTAATGCTTATTAGGGCCCCTTCTTCCCCTTAATTAAAGCAATGTGGTATTGAGAAAAATTACTATATTATGAAATACGATCATGGATCTTAGGGAATATACTTCTGGAACCAGTGAGTTAATTTTTAATGTATGGTGAGAATTAAGGGTCTGGATTAATTATTTTTTTTTTTTGCAAATAGAAAGCAAATGTTTCAGCACCATTTGTTGAAAGACTAGCCTTTACTCATTGAATTACCTTGATTACATTTATGAAAATCAATTTGCGATGTATGTGTGGGCATATTCCTGGACTCTTTTCTGTTCTAGTGACCTATATGTCTGTCCTTATTCCAGGAAGACACTGTCTTGATTACTTTAACTTTGTTGTAATATTTGAAGCAGGTAGTATAATTCCTCCAAATTTGTTCTTGAAAGTTGTTTTGGCTGTTTTAGATCATTTGCATTTCCATATAAATTTTAGAATCAGCTTTCCTATTGAAAAAAACCCTGCTGGGGTTTTTACTCTGATGTTTGAATCTATAAATGATTTAGGGAAGAACTGACATTTTCATATTGAGTCCTCTGACCTGTGATGTTATAATTATTTATATTCATTATTTCTTTTGTTATATACTTTCCCTCAGCAGTGTTTTGAGTTTTCACAAGAGGTATTGCACATATTTAACTAAATTTGTCCATAAAAATGTCATAGTTATGTTATTGTAAATACAATTTTATAAATTTCTATGTCTAATAGTTTGTTGCTAGTGTATAGAAATACAGCTTATTTTTTTTTCATGTTGACTTTGTATCCTGTGATGTTGCTAAACTCATTAGTTCCATAACTTTTTTGTAGATGTTTTTGTAGAATTTTCCATATAGATGATCTGTTGTCTGTGAATATAGTTTTCTACTTTCTTTCTAATCTATCTACTCTCCCTTCTTTTCTCCCAGACGACACTGGCTAGGATATGCTTTACAGTGTTGAATAGAAATGGTGAGAGCTGACATCCTTGCCTCTTCCTGATCTTAGGGGAAAGTATTCGGTCCATACACCAATAAGTATAATGTTAGCACTGAGGTTTCTTAGGTAGCCTTTATCAGTGTGAGGAAGTTCCCTTCAATTCTAGTTTGCTGAGAGTTTTAATCATGAATAGGAGTTGAATTTTGTTGAATGCTTTTTCTGCATCTACTGATACGGATTTTCTTATTTTTTTAGTTCTGTTGATGTAATTAATACATTTTTAAAGATATTTAGTTCTTAATTGAGTCTTTATTGTAGGAGTATTTGCTTTCTAAAATAATATACATGTGTAAGTGTTTAAAAATAATGCATATTTGAAAAATGACCACCTTAATTAAATAACAATTTTTGTCAGTTCATACTATTTTTTCACAGTATTTATGGGGTTCCACAGAACCAAAGTATAGAAGAGCAAATACATTGGAATTATAAAACATTTTAATTGCAATTTTATATTGGTATTATATTTACACACACTCTCCCTTCATGTGTGGCAAGAAGACAAGGAGACCTTGGCTCTGTCCCATTCTACTTTGAACTTAAGCTCAACGGGTTTCCCCTTTCCAGTGTTGGAATTTTGAACAGATATTCCTTTGGCTATTTTGGGCTTTTAAGTTTTGTTTTTATACAATTGTGGTAAAATGCACCCAACATAAAACTTACCATTTTAACCAGTTAAGTGTATGGTCCACTGGTATTAAGTACATTCACATTCTTGGGCAGCTAGCACTACTGTCCATCTCCAGAAGTCTTTTCATCAGTAAAACTGAAACTCCATACCCCTTAAACAATAGCTCCCTACTTCTAGCGTAGCACCTGGCAACAATCATTCTACTTTCTATCTCTGTGAATGTACTACTATAGGCACCTCATGTAAGTGGAATCCTACGATATTTGTCTTTTCGTGACTGGCTTATTTCACTTAGCAGAATGTCCTCAAGCTTTATCCAGCTGAAACATGTGTCAGAATTTCCTTCCTTTTTATTTTACTGTTTTTATTAATATTTTTTAAGAATGGGGCTTGAACTCAATGATCTGAGTGGAGGAGAGTTGTACGCTCAACCAACTGAGACACCCAGGAGCTTATCCTTCCTTTTTAAAGCTGAATAATGTTCCATTTTATGTATTTACTACATTTTATTTCACCATTTTTCTGTCAATAGACACAGGTTGTTTCCACCTTTTGCATATTGTGACTAATACTGCTATGAACATGGGTGTACAGATATCTCTATGAGACCCTGCTTTCAATTTTAGAGGATATATACCCAGTAGTGGGTTATTGGATCCTATAATAATTCAATCTTAAGAAAGAACTGCCATACTTTTTCCCATGGTGGATACAGTATTTTACACTCCCAGTAACACTGCACTAACACTGCACAAAGGTTCCAGTTTCTCCACTAACGCTTATTTTGTTATTTTTTTTCTTTGGTTGAGGTATGATTGACATAGCAGTATATTAGTTTCAGGTGTATAACATCTGTCACCTTATATAGTTACAAAATTTTTTTTCTTGTGATGAGAATAAGATTTACTCTTAGCAACTATTAAATATGCAACACAGTATTATTAACTATGGTCACCATGGTATACATTACATCTCCATGACTTGCTTGTTTTACAACTGGGAGATGTAACCTTTCGACTCCCTTTTCTTATTCCTCCCCTGCCCCCCAGCGGTATCCACTCCTGGCAGCCACCAATCTCTTTGCTGTACCTGTGAGCTTGTTTTTGTTTTTGTTTTTAGATTCCATATATAAATGAGGTCATATGGTATTTGTCTTTCTCTGTCAGACTTACTTAGTATAATGCTCTTGGGTATATCCATGTTATCGCGAATGACAGGATTCGTTTTTATGGCTAATAGCCTGGTTGTGTGTGTGTATATATATATGTGTGTGTTACGTTTTCTTTATCCACTGAATGAACACTTAAGTTGTTTCTATAGCTTGGCTATTGTAAATAAAGATGCAGTGAACATGCATTTTCATTTTCTTTATTTAATAAAGCATGTTTAATAGTTGCTTTTCATTTTGTTTAGATAAAATAACCAGAAGTAGTATTCCTGGATCATATGGTAGTTCTAGTTTTAATTTCTTGAGAAAACTCCACAGTGTTTTCCATAGTTTCCATAGTGACATCAGTTTATACCCCTTTTCTCCGTATTATTGCCAACACTTGTAATTTCTTATCTTTTTGATAATAGCCATTTTAACAAATGTAAGGCAGTATTTCACTGTGGTTTTTATTTGCATGGTGTATGATCCTTTTAATGTGTTGTTGAATTTGGTTTGCTAATATTTTATTGAGGATTTTTGCATCTATTTTCCTCATAGATATGTTATTGGCCCATAATTTTTTCTTGTGGTGTCTTTGTCTGGTTTTGGTTATCAGGGTAATGCTGACCTCATAAAAGGAGTTTGGAAGCATTCCCTCTTCTTCTATTTTTTTTTTTCAAAGAGTTTGAGAAGGATTGGTATTAATTGAATTGAAGGATTGGTATTAAATTAATTAATTTGATGTTTTGTTAAATTTCACATATGAGTGAAATCATATGAATTTGTCTTTCTCTGACTTATTTCACTTAGCATAATACATTCTAGCTTCATCCACATTGTTGCAAATGGCAAGATTTCATTCTTTTTGCTGGCTGAGTAATACACACACACACACACACACACACACACCCATATCTTTACCTGTTCATCAGTTGATGAACATTTGAGCTCTCTCCATAGTTTGGCTATTGTTGATTGGGTTTCTTTATTGTTGAGTAGTAGGATTGAGAGTTTGTTGTTGTTACTGAAGTATAATATTTCTCCAAACATTTAACACACACACACACACCCGCAGCTAATGAATGCAGTTTCTTTTTTACTAGGTCTTATGTGATTTCTTTTTTCTCCCTTGTTTCTTCTTTCAGCTTAGGTGAGATAGGCTGAGCACTGTGAGCCTTTTTCAGGGGGAGAACATGGAATAATGGCCTCTCTGCAACATTCTGTACCTTGCTGTACCCTCACCCAGTCACCATTAAGTGCAAGATTGCCCCTGCCTCGGCTCAGTCCTACTTGGCTCCTGCCCTCTTGGTGCTGGACCTCTGGGTCAGAGTGAATTTATCCTTCAGTGAAATGTCCTGTTTTCTCTTTCTCAAACCCTTAAAAAAATCTAGAATTCATAACTCCTTTTGGGATACTTCTCTAAAGTTAAAAACACATTCTGTATATAATTGTAGAACTATAAAGATCCACCTTTTATCAGCATCTCCCTTCTCAAGCTAGAAGTTGCAGAAACCAAAATTCTAAAGACATCCAAATGGGAAAATTATTTCCTAGACTTTAGCCTTTATTTCCAGCCACTCTTTTTTATCTCACTTGGTTCTGATCCAGAACAAGTGTCTTCACCTAAATAAAACTATTTCTGAAACACAGGAATTAAATGAGTCTTGAGACAATTTAAATTTGGTCTTCTTGGGAAACATCGGTCATCCTGGAAATGATGGAGTTCATAGTTTTTGTTCTGTTTTCCTTTTAACTTTTCACACCCAGCCCAAATATTCTTCGAAAAGCAATGTTACTCTTTACCAGTGGAAATGTTAAATTCTTATTTACATGAACTCTGGAACTTTCAAACACTAATTTTAACCCAGTTAGCTTAAAAAATATTTGTTCAAGTCTCAGTCTGAATTTAAGAGTCTTCTGAGAGGAAAAACCCAGCAGAGAGTTTTAAAATCAGGTTATTGTTCACAGTTAAGTTCTTTAAATTAGAACCAGTCTATTCTTTGGCCACCTTATCAAGAAGGATTAAGGACAACAGAGCTCTTCATAACTTTATTATCACCCCCTTCCCACATTTAAAACCATTGGCATCAACTGTATCACTGGTTTTTGTCTTTTATCTCCCCTCCAGAGAGAATTGGGTTAGCAAGAGTTAAAGCATTCTGCTGCTGTATTTTTATACTTTCCCACATCTAAATAAACGTCAGCGCCTATGTGGTACTGGCCTGAAAAGTTGCTGACTACCTATCTAAGAGGCATGTGCAGGGCACCCTCCATCATGCCTCCCCTATCTCCCTGTGCTGCCGTTGGGAAACTGTGATCATTCCCACCACCTTCATTAGTGCGATGTCTGTGACTTACGCATTAGACTGTCTTGCCTTTCCTCTTTTAAGTTATCCATTGGACTCAACTTGTCACTAAGGAACAGAAGCAGTCTGTGAACTCCACTCTTATGACTACTCCAGAAAAAACAACTCTCATCGCTGCTGTAATTTCTCTCCTCTCTGCCCAGGCTTCCTCAGGCACCACTTTCCTCTCTTGCCTTCCCAACACTCTTTCCAAACTTGTTTATTAGCAAGGGTGGTGGTGTGTCTGTGCCAGTCTCACTTGCCAATGGGTGCATCTCAGGTGGATGGAAGGAGAAGGCACACTCATGCCCAGTGGAGGTACAGTGTCCTGCTTAATTGGCAATGGGAATAGAATCTTATTAGAAGTGAGGTGACCACACATGACTGCAGTACATACAGTAAGTCTCAGCAGAGTCTCCCTCACTCTCTTGTCTGATGACACTGGTTTTTGCCAGGCTCTAGAAACACTCACTTTTTGCTAAGCCATAGCCTTTTATATGTGAGACTTATGTTACCATTCCAGAAAAATGAATCTGTTAGCTTCTGATTAAGGAAATGTTGGCAAGCATTGGATTCACATTTGTATCTTTTTTAAGATGGAGAGCTGTCAGGGGCGCCTGGGTGGCTTCGTTGATTAAGCATCCAACTTCAGCTCAGGTCATGAGCTTGCTGCTTGTGTGTTCGAGCCCCACGTTGGGCTCTGCTGACAGCTCGGAGCCTGGAGCCTGCTTCTGATTCTGTGTGTGTCTCTCTCTGCCCCTCTCCTGCTCACACTCTGTCTCTTTCTCTCAAAATAAATAAATAAATGTTAAAAAAAAAAAAAGATGGAAAGCTGTCAGTGCTCAGGGGTTTCTGCAAGCTTTTCAGTATTCTGGAAACCCACACAGTGTCTTTCACATTTTCTGTTGGGAAACTGGAGTTTTGTTGTTGGCATTATTGGCATTATCTTTCTAGAGTAAGAATATTAAATCTTTGAATGTATGTCGAAATCTTTTTTCTTTCTTTCTTTTTTAAATTTATGTTGAGAGAGAGAGCATGCATGCATGCATGAGTCACAGAGGGACAGAGAGAAAAGGAGAGAGAGAGAGAGAGAGAGAGAGAGAGGGAGAGAGAGAGAGAGAGAGAGAGAGAGAGAGAGAGAGAATGAGAGAATCCCAGGCAGGCTCCACACTGTCAGCACATAGGACTCAAACTCCCAAACCATGAGATCATGACCTGAGCTGAAGTTGGATGCTTAATCAACTGAGCCATCCATGTGCCTGAAATCTTTTTATCTTGCTTTGTCATTAGCTTTTTTGAAAATGATTTTAATTGGAGTGAGTATAACTTAAATAAAATGTACTCATTGAGCGCACACCATCACAAGCATGATATGGACCTTTTATCCCCCAGATTCCCTGTTGCACCCATCTCCATCCCCAGGCGACCACTTTCCTTCTGCCCTGCTTTCTGTCCCTGCAGATTAGTTTTGCCTTTGCTAACAATTGATATAAATGGAATTATATAGTATGTACTCTTTCTTGTCTGGTTTCTCTTAACAGCATGTTTTCAAGACTTGTCACTGTTGTTGTGTATATCGTGTGCTCTTTTATTGCTGATTAGAATTTCATTTTATGAGTGTACTGCGGTTTGTTTATCCATTCATCTGTTGATGGATATTTGGTTATTTCCAGTTTGGGTCAATTCTGACTAAAGCAGCTATGAACATTTGTATACAAGGGTTTGTGTGGACTGATGTTTTAATTTCTCTTAGGTAATACCTAGGATCTCTTAGGTAATACCTAGGAGTCGAATTACTGGGTCACATAGTAAATGAATATTTAACTTTATAAGAAACTGCTGTACCGATGTCAAAGTAGTCCTATGATTTTTGCTTTCCCACCAGCTCTATTTGTTACTCCCTATTGCTGTACATTCTTGTTAACACTGGATATTGTCACTTTTTATAATGTGAGGGATTCTAGTGTTTGTGTAATGGCATAGAGCACAAGTGGGGGAGGGAGACACATAATCTGAAGCAGGCTCCAGGCTCCAATCTGTCAGCACAGAGCCTGACACAGGGCTCAAACTCACAAACTGTGAGATAATGACCTCAGCCTAAGTTGGACACTTAACCCACTGAGCAACCCAGACTCCCCTTAAATTTTCTTAAATGTTTATTTGTTTTTTGAGAGAGACAGAGCATGAGTGGGAGTGGGGCAGAGAGAGAGAGGGAGTCACAGATTCTGAAGCAGGCTCCAGGCTCTGAGCTGTCAGCACATAGCCCAGCACAGGGCTTGAACTCCTGGACCGTGAGACCATGACCTGAGCTGAAGTCAGTCGCTTAACCAACTGAGCCACCCAGCCACCCCATCCTATTAACATTTTTTTAAACACTATTACATCTCTCTAAAACATCTCTTAGTTTTCTTATTCTTTTCTTAGTCTTTCTCTCTTCCTTCCTCCCTTCCTTCCTTCCTCTTTTCCTCTCCTCTCCTCTCTTCTCCTCTCCTCTCCTCTCCTCTCTCTTCCCTTCTGCTCCCCTCCCCTGCCCTCCCCTCCTTATTTCTACCTGACTCTTAGCCAAACTTCAGTCTGTCATACAGTATCTAATCTGACATCATCTCTGGTTTCAAAGAACCTGTTTTAAAAAATTTTTATTTTAAAATGCAGTGTTAATTAAAATTTACTTCTGTTTCTGTTTTTTTTTCCAAAATTGTATGCAATTTTCTGTATCTTGAGTGTTGTATTTTCCTTTTTCCTGTTTGCTGCAGAACAATTTCACAGACCCAGCATGTGTTTTTTTTTCCTTCTCTTCTTTCTGTTCACCTCTTCCCATCCTCTTTCTCCTCTTTGTCCTCTTCTTCCTCTTTCTCCTCCTTTTTTCTATTTTATTAATCCTTACACTTGGAGAAGTCTCATCTAGGGCTTGGATGGATTCATTTGCAACAACCTCACTGTCCTTGGATACTAATAGTTTCCTTTCAAATATTACATAAGTGACTTGGCTGATAGAAATTTACATTTCTGTTCATCTACCCAGAAGCCTAAGAGGCATGGATTGGGAGCCTGTCCCTAGCAAGGAGTGTTGTCTCTGATTTCTTCTGTAAGGAATTAGACTTTCAGAAGCTATGAGGCTAGTTTTTGCTAGCCACAAGGCCAGTTGTATACTATACAACTATAATTATTCATCCACCTTCCTACTAGATCTGTTCACTATTTCTGGGAGAAATTGCTAGATTTCCTAAATCATTGGTATACTGCAGTGCAAATTCTGGGGTACAGTTGTTTTCAGCACTGTTGATCAGTAAGACAGATTTCACATGAAAGGTTTCTTATTTTTTCCAATGGTGTACCCGTTCCCTAGCTCTTGCCCTTCTTATTAATGGTATTTTTGCCAATATCTCCTCTGCTTTCTCTCCAACGCACAGCTCTCCTTTCTCAGGAAGATAAGCCACTAGTTGGCTCTTGGTATCTTTCTTCCATCCCAGATTTATCTTTCCATGTCTTGTAGAAATTCTTAAGCAGTTTTGTCATATGAATGGCATCCATTCCTAGTTTTTAGCATTGGTATAGTTCTCTCTTATTTTAGATTTGTTTTGGCATTTTAACTGTGATGGGTTAAAGGTGATGAGTTTAATGCCTCTGTTCAAGATGTTACCATACCTGGGAGTATAAAAACCTTTTAGATAATCTTTATGATTTGTTTTCCCCACTGAAATATTTTATTCCACCAAAATGTACTTTTCCTCACCGTAGAGTAACAAACGTAGAATTAAAGTTTGGCAATTTTCTATGAGGTTCGGTTGTTGATGGTATCTCAGATGAGGCTGTGTTAGTAATTGGGCAGTCTTCTATCAGTGGACTGGAACGTCCAAATATAAATCAAGAACATTTCTGGACCTGAGAGTACTTAACAGACGATAGTGGATCGGACAGATGAGGCACGCTAAATGGGTGATCTTTGACCACAGCCTGAGCTACTTTGTTATTCTAAGTGTTTTGTGGTGAGTGAGTGTATATATCTAGCTTCACTGATAAGGTAATGGCTCTGATAGGGAATTTAAGGGCTTATCTAGCTAGCTTTGCTTTTAAAACTATAATTATACTTCTGTTATGTTGGATTTCACTGGGGCTTTTCTGTGTATTTCTAGTCCTTAAGGGACTAATTCATGACAGTAATTTGTAAAAAAAAAAAAAAAGCTTTTATTTTGTATTTAGTATGAAAATCGTAAGCATGTGTAGCCCTTAATACTGATCATTTCGTTTCGTCTTTCTCCTCTTTTCTCGAAAGTGAGTCATAACTTTGGAATGATGCTTCTGAAGACATATCAGCTACTCACAAAGAATAATTTTTTTATATTTATTTATTTATTTATTTATTTTAATATTTTATTGTCAAATTGGTTTCCATACAACACCCAGTGCTCTTCCCCACAAGTGCCCTCCTCCATCACCACCACCTCTTTCCCCCTCCCCCTTTCCCTTCAACCCTCAGTTCATTTTCACCATTCAATAGTCTCTCAAGTTTTGCATCCCTCTCTCTCCCCAACTCTCTTTCCCTCTTCCCCTCTCCCTGGTCCTCCATTAGGTTTCTCCTGTTTTCCTGTTAGACCTATGAGTGCAAACATATGGCATCTCTCCTTCTCTGCCTGACTTATTTTACTTAGTATGACACCCTCAAGATCCATCCACTTTCCTACAAATGGCCATATTTCATTCTTTCTCATTGCCATGTAGTACTCCATTGTGTATATATACCACATCTTCTTGATCCACTCATCAGGTGATGGACATTTAGGCTTTTTCCATGTTTTGGCTATTGTTGACAGTGCTGCTATGAACATTGGGGTACATGTGCCCCTATGCATCAGCATTTCTGTATCTCTTGGGTAAATCCCTAGCAGTGCTATTGCTGGGTCATAAGGGAGTTCTATGGATAGTTTTTTGAGGAACCTCCACTCTGTTTTCCAGAGCGGCTGCACCAGTTTACATTCCCACCAACAGTGTAGGAGGGTGCCCGTCTCTCCACACCCTCGCCAGCATCTGTAGTCTCCTGATTTGTTCATTTTAGCCACTCTGACTGGCGTGAGGTGGTATCTCAGTGTGGTTTTGATTTGTGTTTCCCTGATGATGAGTGATGTTGAGCATCATTTCATGTGCCTGTGGGCCATCTGGATGTCCTCTTTGGAGGCATGTCTGTTCATGTCTTCTGCCCATTTCTTCACTGGGTTATTTGTTTTGTGGGTGTGAAATTTGGTGTGTTCCTTGTATATTTTAGATACTAGCCCTTTATCTGCTATGTCATTTGCAACTATCTTTTCCCATTCTGTCGGTTGCCTATTAGTTTTCTTGATTGTTTCCTTTGCAGTGCAGAAGCTTTTTATCTCGATGAAGTCCCAAGAGTTCAGTTTTGCTTTCATTTCCCTTGCCTTTGGGGATGTGTCGAGTAGGAGATTGCTGCAGTGGAGGTCTAGGAGGTTTTTTCCTACTTTCTCCTCGAGGGTTTTGATGGTTTCCTGTCTCACATTCAGGTCCTTCAGCCATTTTGAGTTAATTTTTGTGTATGGTGTAAGAAAATGGTCTGGTTTCATTTTTCTGCATGTTGCTGTCCAGTTCTCCCAGCACCACCTGCTAAAGAGGCCATCTTTTTTCCATTGGATACTCTTTCTTGCTTTGTCAAAAATTAATTGGCCGTACATTTATGGGCCCAGTTCTGGGTTCTCTATTCTATTCCATTGGTCTATGTGTCTGTTTTTGTGCCAATACCATTCTGTCTTGATGATGACAGCTTTGTAGTAGAGGCGAAAGTCTGGGATTATGATGCCTCCCGTTTTGGTTTTCTTCCTCAATATAACTTTGGCTCTTCGAGGTCTTTTGTGGTTCCATACGAATTTGAGGATAGTTTGTTCTAGCTTTGAGAAGAATGTTGGTGCAATTTTGATGGGGATTGCATTGAATGCGTAGATTGCTTTGGGTAGTAATGACATTTTCACAATGTTTATTCTTCCGATCCATGAACAGGGAATGTTTCTCCATTTCTTGGTGTCTTCTTCAATCTCTTTCATTAGTTTTCTATAGTTTTCATCATATAGGTCTTTTACATCCTTGGTTAGGTTTACTCCTAGGTATTTGATGGTTTTTCGTGCCATTGTGAATGGGATCAGTTTCTTGATTTCTCTTTCGGCTGCTTCATTTTTGGTGTATAGGAATGCAACTGATTTCTGTACATTGATTTTGTACCCTGCAACTTTACTGAATTCATTGATCAGTTGTAGAAGGCTTCTGGAGGAGTCGATTGGGTTTTCCATGTAGAGTATCATGTCATCTGCAAAAAGTGAAAGTTTGACTTCTTCTTTGCCAATTCTGATGCCTTTTATTTCCTTTTGTTGTCTGATTGCTGATGCTAGGACTTCCAGCACTATGTTAAAGAGCAGTGGTGAGAGTGGACACCCCTGTCGTGTTTCTGATCTCAGGGGGAAAGCTCTCAGTTTTTCCCCATTGAGGATAATATTGGCTGTGGGCTTTTCATAAACTGCTTTTATAATGTTTAGGTAAGTTCCTTCTATTCCGACTTTCTCAAGGGTTTTTATGAAGAACGGGTGCTGTATTTTGTCAAATGCTTTTTCTGCATCTATCGACAGGATCATATGGTTTTTTTCCC
>PISW01013380.1:0-26687 GCA_004023785.1 Mungos mungo
ATGGGCACCTTCTTCCTGCTGATCCTTTCCTATGTCTTTATTTTGGTCACTGTCTGGAAACGTTCTTCAGGAGACTTATCCAAGGCATTTGTCACTCTGTCAGCTCACATCACTGTGGTGGTTCTCTTTTTCACTCCATGCATGTTTCTCTATGTATGGCCTTTCCCCACATCATCAATTGATAAATACCTGTTCATTGCTGACTTTGCTATCACCCCCATCTTAAATCCCATCATATATACCTTAAGAAATAAAGACATAAAGGTGGCCATAAAAAGGTTGAGCAAATGAGGACATTATGTCAGACTCTGCTAACTGGCTCTATCTTTGGAGCTCTAAAACTATACATCCGTCTGCCTTTTGTATATTTCTACTTAGGCATCTGACATTTAAAATAGACACAAACTTGATGTGTTGTCTACCTCACTGAACAAAATTCTCCTACTTCTGTAGAGCATTTATTCATTACGTTGGCTGCCATTGATGATATGAATCTACCATATAAGGGTATTATTTTATTATTTTAGCAGACAGCAGTAGTATCTACTAAAGAATATTTTATGATTGAAATTGTGATCATTTTGACAATAAGTAAGAATATAAGAAAATCCCTTCTGCTTCCCATAAGGTTTGAAAATAAAATTCAACCCAGCTCTGAGGAATGTCAGGAACCATCACCGCAAAGGGTTATATATGTAGGCATAGTAGCTCTACATAGTTACTTAGGTTGGTTTCCCTCAGAAGACCCTAAGACAAAATTGTATTGCATGCAGTTTATTTGGAAGATGATTTTTGGATGCATCAGTAAGGGAACAGGGAAGTGGTACTGAGAAAGGAAAGATGCTTAATTTGGTAATATAACTGGAGCACAAACCAAGTGTACTCCTCCAAGAGACTCTATAGATTCTGTGATTTAGAATTGTCCCAATTGATGGGCAAGGTATTTGAAGAATTTCTTCATTTGTAGAAGATGCATTAACTCCTTGACCTGTCCAGTTTTTCCCACAATAAGTGCTGTTCATCTATGTTGAAACAAGATAAAAGCATTGAGATAGCTTTTCTGGTGCTGATAGTAAAGAACCCTATCCAATAAAAGTAAACTAGGGGCACCTGGGTGGCTCAGTCGGTTAAGCACAGGTCATGATCTCATGGCTTATGAGTTTGAGCCCTACATTGGGCTCTAGGCTGACAGCTCAGAGCCTGGAGCCTGCTTCAGATTCTGTGTCTTCCTCTCTCTGACCCTCTCTGACCCTCTCCCACTCACACTCTGTCTGTCTCTCTCTCAAAAGTAAGTAAACATTTAAAGAAAAGAGTAAATAAAAGCAGCCTCCCAATATTGCTTTGTAACTGAAAGAAGTGCTAATTAAACATTTTACTCTAACAGAGCCAAACTGGTAATTGGGCCCAGAAAATTCTGTGCTAGAAAACATTTCTCTGCTTTCCACGTGCCTCATCAAACCAGCAG
The DNA here is from genome assembly GCA_004023785.1 of Mungos mungo. Classification (NCBI taxonomy): domain Eukaryota; kingdom Metazoa; phylum Chordata; class Mammalia; order Carnivora; family Herpestidae; genus Mungos; species Mungos mungo. Next base: position 1,466 of record PISW01013380.1, read on the forward strand.
TTCAAATTATGCTTCAGAATCTAGAAGCATAATTATGCAAGTCATGACCAGCCTATGGGATCAGCTCCCACAACTGGCCATTGCCTGCTACCCACAAAAGCCTTCCAACTTCCTCAAGAATAGAAAGTGAAATCTTGGTTCCAATACAAAAGCTGTAGACATTGATGAAAATAAAATTTTTCTCACACCTATAGAAACTTAAACTGAAAGACAGTTTAGTTTACTTCCAACTCTGAAACTGTTATACAGTAATTAAATTCACTTAGAAGTTTTGGCTCTGAATTTCAGAAATGGCACACTATCAGAAGATGCTATCAGTTTAGGGAAACTTAGTAACTAAGAGGTTCCAAGAAACATAGCACGGAATCAGGCTATAAGTCTTTCTCTACCCACAACACAGAGCTCTAACATTTCCTACTCTAGAAGTTACTTTACATAATAAATTCATCTACTTCTGAGGATAACACTATCTAATAAGAATTGTCCAAAAAAGTGTATTGTTTGTTTTATTATGTTTTGATTGTATTTAGGCCCTGCTTAGATTTTGGAATAAGCCTTATACCCATGAAGAAAAATCTGATCACACATAATGATGTTTCCAAATGTAATACATCTTATACTCTATAGTAAACTCTTCCATCTTACTTATTTCTCCCTCACATTTAAAACAGTACTTCAAAACCAATCTCCATATAATCCAAGTTGATTTTTTTCTTGAAGTTTTATAAAAGTTCCAGAAATATCAAGGGTTTCTTCTCAGGTAATTCCTGGAATATCTGGACTCTAAAACAACGACCTTCCTGAACCAAAAGGGATGCCTTCTGTACAGTCTTAGTCCTCCCTATATATTGAGATTTGGGAAGGACTGTTCTCACTTCATGATTCAAAATTCTCCTATATTAAGAGATGGCCCTCACAGAATGTCAGTTACCTGAAATTTCCAAACAAAAAATTGGTTGCTAATGGTATTGTTTGCTAACAGTTAATGTCAGGAAGAACTTGAATGAATCATATGAAGGAAAGCCTCCAGAATGCTATGAAAACAGTTATTTTTCCATGGAAACAGAATCGAGCTTTTAGAACTTAACAGAATCAGAATGGTACCTTAGAAGAGTCAGAGGACTTAATATGGATACCCAAGTCAGCTGCTTCCCCAACTTCATGACTTTTCATAAAATATGCTGAGATACAGCTTTACTACGTAAAATCCACTTAATGGATTAGTATAGTGATTAGGAATTATAATGTAAATGCAAGCTCCTAGCTTGTTAACTGTATTCAGGATCTCTTTTCCTGATCTTTCTTTTTGATCTCCACATGTTTACCCCCTCTTTAAGGAAAGTTCTACCTTAAATATTTTAAGATAAAAATATAAACTCTTAGAACATAAAGATAAACTTCTATAGCCTTAAATTACTACAGTATTCTTTATCTGGCTATTAACATAAATTAATTTTACAATATTATCAATACCCAGTGATTTGTAAATCAACACAAAACACTAGTAACACATTTCAAGGAAAGTGATAAGGGGAGAACCAGGCATGGGCTTTGGTGTGATCTGTAGCAGTCAGGGTCTCTTTCATCTGAAGCATCCAGAATAAGTAGGCTATGCTCTATAAACATGGTCAATAAATCCTTTTGACTTTACTAGAAAAAATAAGATCCTTTCAATTGCCTTTTTGTATACTGACAAACAAGCATGCTAAAAGGTAGCTCACAATGCCTTGCTTTACTACACACTCACAGGAAACAGCAGTGATCAAAATAAAGCCATAAACAAAAATTTGGCAGTTATATTAACTAGAGTTGGTAAACTTTGCCCCAGCCACCATGGTCATATATTAACCCAAATTGATAAAATTTCAGTATAAAATATATTAAAGATATTTTTACAATAAGGTTAAATTTTAAATAGGTTGTAAAAAGCTATAGCTAGAATAAAAATAAACTACAATAGTGACTTTAATATTCTTGACTGCACAATAGCTAAGACCCAAACTGGGAATATATACTCCACTACGATTAGCTCCAAGCTGAAATAACTATTATAATAAATAACTATTATAATAAAATTGTTCACCAGACTACCAGCAGCAGCCTAAAACTCAAAGGAGTTGGTGGTGCTTTATATCTCTTCAGAGGAGCCCATACTACACATGATTGGTAAACCCCGATAAACCTTACAGTCTATATACCACCACCTTCAGCAAACCCTACCTAAACATAAAAACATTAAAATTTTAGGTCAAGTTGTAGCTTATGTGTTAGAAAGAAATGTTTTTTTCTTTTCTATTCAAAAACATTAAATTTTCTGATAAAATTTTTATGAAATTAAAAACTAAAGGAGAATTTAGTAAAAACTCAAGATGAAAGAGCTTAATTAAATTGGGCCATGAGACACACACATACCTCCTTCCTCTAATATCAAAACTTACATATAATGCATTAATAATCATTATATACATAAGAAGAGGTAATAAGCTAAGCATCCTGGAAAGTGTGTTTAGACAGATCAAAGTGTACCTTAAATAAGGCACCTGGTTTACACCCAGGAGATTTTATTTTAATATGAGCACTTGAACTAAAGCTAGCCCAAAGTTACCAAACTCAATAATTATAAATGAATTACACAAAATACTTATTTAAAGCTAAAAGTATTTGTGGCACCTGGGTGTCTCACTTGGTTAAGCTTCTCTTGATTTCAGCTCCAGTCATGATGTCACATTTGTGAGACGGAGCCCCACATCGAGCTCCACCCTGGGCGTGGAGCCTACCTAAGATTCTCTGTCTCCAATTCCTCTGCCCCTCTCCTACTCTGTCCCTCTCCTCAATAAATAAATAAACATTTAAAAATTAAATTAAATTAAAAGTATAGGAGATGAAATTTTTAATTGGTGCTATAGAAAAGGTACTATAAAAGAGTGATTAAAGAAATATTAGAAGCACTCAATAGCAAAGTTTATACTTTTATTTTTGCATAATGATATTCTTAGAACAATTAAAAAGAACTTAACTACCCTGAAACCAGACAAGCTACCTATAAAAAACTGTAAATAACAAAGTCACTTATGTAGCAAAATAGTGAGATTTACAGGTAGAAGTGAAAAGTCTATCAAGCCTAGTGATAGCTAGGTCATCCAGAACAGTATTTTAGTTCACTTTTAAATCTATCTAAAAAAATAATGATTTCAACATAAATTTAAATACTAATCTAAATAGGTATAGCCCAGGGATGCCTGGGTGGCTCAGTCAGTTAAACATCTGACTTTTGAGTTCTACTCAAGCCATGATCTCACATTTGTGAGATCAAGCCCCACATTGTGCTCTGCACTAACAGCTTAGAGCCTGCTTGGTATTCTCTCTCTCCTTCTCCTACTTTCCCCTACCCTGCTTGTACATGCTCTCTCCCTCTCTCAAAATAAATAAATAAGTTTAAAAAATAAATAAATAAAAATAAATTAATTACTTAAAAGTTACAATCTTTAGATGCAGGATACAACCTTCCTTGGATAGTAAGTAAGAACAACACCATAGTTGGCCTAGAAGTGGTCACCAATTAAGGTATTCAAGGTTAACAATATATTTACCAAAATTCCAACACTAAAGACAAACTACTAACCTAATACTGGAGATTAATCTATAATTAGTAGAAGCAATATCATTTATTTGAGTGACATGAATTATTTCTCCTTGCATAAGCTCATATCAGAATAGACAATCACTGATAGTTAGCAAAAAAAAAATTTAACCTAATAATTCATTACTTATTGAATTAATCGTTAACCCAACACAAGTATGCATTTAAGGAAAGATTTTAAAAAGTAAAAGAAACTCACCAAACACAAACCTCACCTGTTTACAAAAAACATTATCTCTACATTTTTAGTTATTAGAGGCACTGCCTGCCCAGTGACAACTATTAAATGGCTATGGTATCCTGACTGTGTAAAGGCAACATAATTATTTGTTCTGAAAAAAAGGACTTGAAAGAATGGCCACATAGGGTTTTACTTACTCTTACTTTTAATCAATGAAAAAGACTTTCCTGTAAAGAGGTAAGAATGACATAATAAGACAAGAAGACCCTATGGAGCTTTAATTAATCAGTCCAAAATTGAACAAAAAATTTAACCAAATTAAAAGATAATGAAGCTGTAAATGGACTAACAATTTTGTTTGACATGACCTCAGATAACAAAATAACCTTCAAGTAATTAAAACCTAGACCAATCAGTCAAAATATTTTATCACTTAATGATCGAAAACATTGATCAACAGAACAAGCTACCCTAGGGATAACAGCATTATCCTATTCAAAGTTTCATAAGGTTTATGACCTCAATATTGGGTCAGGACATCTTAATGGTACAACCACTATTAGTGGCAGGTTTGTTCAACAATTAAAGTTCTATGTGATCTGAGTTCAGATCTGAGTAATCCAGGTCAGTTTCTATCTGTTCTACATTTCTTCCAGTAGGAAAGGACAAGAGAAAAAAGGACTACATTACGAAAATGCCTTCACACTAATGGATGAGATACTATTAATCTAATTAATTTATACCTATCCCTACCAAAGAACAAGGTGGCAAAGCCCCAGTAACTATGTAAAACTTAAATGTGGGGTGCCTGGGTGACTCAGTCAGTTGAGAGTCCAACTCTTTTGGCTCAGGTTATGATCTCATTGTTGGTGAAAGTGAGCCCTGCATCAGACTGTTCTGATAGTGTGGAGCCTGCTTGGGATTCTCTCTCTCCCTCTGTCCCACCTCCACTCATGTTCTCTCTCTCTCTCTCTCTCTCTCTCTCTCTCTCTCTCTCTCTCTCTCTCTCTCTCTTTCTCTCAAAATAAATAAATAAACATTAAAGAAAAATATTTAATGAACATTTATTTCCAGAGATTTAATTCTTTCTAAGGCATGTCCATAATTAATATTCTGTCATTAATTAAACCTATGTTCCTTCCTGAAACATTCCTCAGACTAATCAAATGAAAAGTATTAGACAACTTCATAAAGAACCAATCACCACTGGCTCCCATGACCTACTACAATTTATCACAGATGCTCTCAAGCTATTCATTGAAAAACCCTTACAATCACTGACACCATCAATATCCATGTTTATTGTTGCACCAATCCTAGTCCTAACTTTAGCCCTAAGAATAATATAAGGGACTCTTAAATACACAGAACAAACTGGAGAGCATTGGAGGGGAGGTGTGTGGAGGGATGGGTTAAATAGGTGATAGGCATTAAGGAGGACACTGGTCATGATGAGCACCAGGTGTTGTTTGAAGTGTTGAATCACTACCTTGTACAACAGAAACTAATATAATACTGTATGTTAACTAACTGGAATTTAAGTAAAAACTTTAAAAATATACATGTATGTGTAGCTACAGAACTAAATACTTCAAAGATTTAAGTTTGCTATATGTAAACTGTGTGTGAAAAACTATAAATTACAAAAACATTTATAAAATGAAAGAAACACTTTATTGCATTGCAAGGGTTTTTACTTTTTTTAAGTTTCACAGTAATTGTGTACTTCCTCAAACTCACCTCTGAACCAGGTACCAGGGGGTACCTCTCATTGGTCTTTCACTTAACAGCTGTAAGGCTTGGGAGAGTCACTTAGCTTCTTTTTACCTGTTATCTCCTTTGTAAATGGATCTATGCATTACAATGATAGGAGATGGTGCCTGGAAAGTGAGTTGTAACACACAAGCAAATGAATGGGCATTGAATCCTTATGTTCTCAGACTGAGACGGTTATGGATTCTAGGCCTCAGGGTACAAAATGGCTCATGGAACAAATATATTAAAGGTTTTGACATCTAGACATGAAACAGATGAAATCTGAGAGAGAGACAATGAGACAGCAAGAACAAAAGCAGAGCCAGTAAGGGATAAGAGTAAAGAAAGAAATGGAACATTTTAATAATAGCCTTTCACATCTAATTTTTTTAAATCAACATTGCAATCAAAATATAGAACTAAATTCTCTAAATATATAAATTGATAAGTATACTCATCTTTACTGGTGGAAACAGTAACAAGGATATCCTGCAGGATTGGTGGTTGTTACCCCCTAGAGTGGATGACATTGGGAGGGACAGATGAAGAGAGCCTTCAATATTTGTTCCAAATAAATCTATTACAAGTAGTTTAAATCCTAGTAAGTTAGATTACATTTTCATATTATTTCTTTAATTACAGAGGACATTAAAAAGTATCCTTTCATTTTCTTTTCATCACTTGGAGAGATCCCTATAATATGGCTGATACTCAAACTACTAATATACAGGACCCTGCGCAAGGAAGTATTGTGAAGGTTGAGACCTAACATTTCTCTGAAATCCAAGGAAGTGAGGTTCAGGTGGGCTCTTAAATCATGAGCATAGGTGTAATATGCTAAAGGCCAGCTAGCTGTCATCTGCCCATCTATGTAACTCATCTAACTTCTGCTGGGATTGGTACCAATATTTTAGTTCCCTTTATGACATGATAGACACAGGGCAAATGAAATGAAATTATAACCTCCAATAAAAAAAATAAAATGTTTGAAATGCCTTTCTCTTATACTTTCACTTGTATTTAATTAAACTAACTTGAATCTAGCTTTCAAAAGGATAGATTATTGCATGATACCCTCAATGCCCAACTTGTCCTCGGGGAAAGTTAGAAGCTAAGGATCCCCCAAGAGCATGATAGGGAAAACTTTCCCAAATACTTGGCTCTACTTAAAACACAGAGATAGAGGTGGAAAGCCTCCAAGCTCAGCGGCTACTCTTTACAGAGCATACTTGGCACACTGGGGAGGACACAATCCCTCTAATAGTGTTCACGATAGAAAATTATCTGGACTTCATTTCACATAAGGCAGACACTGGAGGAAGACCTCTCAGTAAAGCAGCGAAGGAACTGGTTTCAGAGGTGATCTGTATAGTGTAAGTTTATCCCAGATAATTGATGTTTGAACTCACACTTTTAATATCTTCTTCTTATGGTAAAACTAAATTCTTTTTTTAAGCTTTTTTCCCCCCATATCTATAGATCTTAGAGTTCTGAGTGTGTTCTTTGGTTCATGTATTATGGGAAAGATTATGGGCTTTCTCTCCCAACAAATCCCTGGGACTTCTGAATTCCTAATAGCATTTCAAACACTAACAACAGCATTGCCTTTCTACAATCTTAAATGCTGCCAGATGCCCAGGTTGGGGAAGATCGGTTCTAAAAAATGCTGCAACTTATCCTGATATATTCTAATCCCTTTTGGATTTTACTTGTTTTTACTTTTGATCAAATAGCTTATAAACAAATGCTTCTGTCAAAAACTACTAAGGGCAAAGTACCCAAAACTTAAAAACAAACAAGAAACTGAGTAGATTTGGGGGTGCCTGAGTGGCTCAGTTGGTTAAGTGTCCAACCTCAGTTCAGGTAAGGATCTCACGGTTCATGGGTTCGAGCACTGTGTTGGGCTTTGTGCTGACAGCTCAGAGCCTGGAGCCTGCTTTGGATTCTGTATCTCTCCGCCCTCCCCTGCTTGCACTCTGTCTCTCAAAAATAAATAAACATTAAAGAAAAGAAAACAAACTAAATAGATTTTAATATGAACCTGTGTATCTCATCTCTATCATTATTAGCCATTTACATTTATTTGTTTCTGTTACATCTTCATAGAACAAAATGTCTAACTTCAGAAATATTAATTATTACCTCAAAAACATCTTAAAAAATAAAGCTTATTTATTTTCCTAGTGTTATCAAACTCAAGATTTCTGCCAGAAGCCATTTATAGTAGGAAAGTTATATTGGAAGTTTTGGAATCAGACAGACTCAGTTTATATTCTAGTTTTATAACTTCATATTTTACAACTTAGAAAATGGATTATTTGTATGTATATGTAATTGTTTTTGAGGTTTACCAAAAATGAAATACAGAAAATGAAATGGAATAATTGGAATTCAGTAGTGAGATGACAGTTACAAAGGCATCGTATCCACATGTTGATCTTTGTTTAAAAAATAATGTCTTGGGATACCTGGGTGGATCAGTCAGTTGAGCTTCTGACATCTGATTTTGGCTCAGGTCATGATCCCAGGTTCCTGGGATCAAGCCCCACTTGGGGGTCCCCACTGAGCATGGAGCCTCCTTGAGATTCTCTCTTTCTCTCTCTCTCTTTCTCTCTCTCTCTCTCTCTCTCTCTGTTTCTCCCCCCTCCCAACCACTGCCCCCTCTTCCACCTGCTGTCTCTCAATCTCTAATAAAAAATAAAAAATAAAAAGTCTTACTTTTTTTGAGGTTAAAAACTTGGAAGGAGAAAGAGCAAAACCCAAGAGGGAAAATGTTCAAAAAAAAGAGAAGTATGCAGTTCAAAGAAAAAGAAAGGCAATTAAGTCCTTAAAAATGGGGGGAAATGCTTAATGTCACTATAAGAAATTAAGACTACATTCACTTGCCATTTCTCATCATCATACGACAATAACATTGCACTGGACAGGCTATGAAAAAAACAGGTGATTCATACATTGCTAGCAGAACTGCAAAATGCTTTAAGCTGCATGGTAGAAATACAAAAACACAATAATAAACGAAAAAACATAAGCGTCTTTAAGGTGCTTAACATAGACTTGGTATATAATCAGAGCCACTTAGACATGTTTATAATCTGAACTTTATAGACTATAAAAAAGGCTTTCTAGAAAAAGAGGGAAATGAAGAGAAACTAAAGTAGAAAGAATGGAAAAAGAGAAGAAAGGAAGGAAAAAAGGACTTGGCCTCCTGGCTTACAGAAAATAGTAAATATATGTATTTTCGCAGAGGCCAATTTAAACAATAGAAGTCAACAGTTTATATACAAATGAACTTAGAATTTATATTTTCTCCCATGAAGGACAGTCAGGAGTCAAAGTAGCTTTCATATATCCTTCATTTAGTCCAGTCCCAAAAAGGAAATGTCTGTGACCAATGAGAACCAAGGATTAGTCAAGGCATGTTAATGTTACTCAGGCCAAGGAATACATGAATTTGTGGAAATATCCTTTCATGGGGAGATTCCAATAACAGGGAAATATTGGATACTAGAAATGTATAGTCAGGATCTGGGATCTCTTTTGGAACATAAATATCTATTCTAAAGTAATTTGATGAACAGTTTTTCCAAGAATTTGTGAAAAAATTAGGTTCGGTTCAATTTTCAACATGAGAAGTACTTATCTGCTCTCTAGTATCTGAGCGTTAATTACATTTTTCTTTCCATTCTAGAAGTTCTTAGTTCATCCCTTCTTTTGGGTCACATTAGAACACAATGTACTAAATGGAGGAAGCAAACCAGTCTGTGGTGTCTGAGTTTATTTTTGGTGGACTTTGTAATTCAAGAGAGCTCCAGACCTTCCTCTCACTGCCATTTTCCATGCTTTATCTGATGACTGTTGTGGGCAACCTCCTTGTTGTGTTCTTATTCATCACTGACTCTCATCTCCATTCCCCAATGTACTTCCTCTTAGCCAATCTCTCATTTGTGGACTTCTGCCTTTCCTCAGTAACTACCCCTAAACTGATCACAGACTTCCTAAAGGATAATAAGACCATCTCCTTTGGCGGCTGCATGAGCCAGATCCTCTGTGTGCATTTTTTTGGAGGGGGCGAGATGGTGTTGCTCGTGACAATGGCCTATGACCGCTATGTGGCCATATGTAAGCCACTCCATTACTCCAGCATCATGGACAGACAAAAGTGCACATGGCTAGTTTTGATATCATGGATCATTGGCTTTGTGCATGCCATGAGCCAACTAGCCATGATTTTAGATCTGCCCTTCTGTGGACCCAGAACAGTGGACAGTTTTTTCTGTGATATTCCTTTGGTGATCAAATTGGCCTGTATGGATACACATACTCTAGGAATATTGATAAATGCTGATAGCGGGGTCTTGGCAACAACTTGCTTCATTCTCTTACTGATCTCCTACACCTATATCCTAGTAACTGTCCACCTTCACTCCAAGGATGGAGCATCAAAGGCACTCTCTACCTGTACTTCCCACATCACAGTGGTGCTGCTATTCTTTGGACCCTGCATTTTCATCTACCTGTGGCCACTTAGCATCACTTGGGTGGACAAGTTTCTTGCTGTGTTTTACACAGTAATCACACCTCTCCTGAATCCAGCCATTTATACACTGAGAAATAAAGATATTAGGAATGCTATAAAGAGACTGATAAGTCAGTATATGGACTCAAAGGATAATTTTTAGTTTTTTCATGTAATCAGAAAATACACTGTGTACATCTGAATTTGGCCACTTTTTGACCTATAAACTGAACTGGAAACATGACCTGTTCACCATACACACAGTTTTAAGTATTCCTAGATGTATGGTTTGTGTTTATTCCATTATGAAAATATGTTCAAAACTCCAACACTTATATTTTTACCACTTGGAGAGGATAATAATTGCAACTAATAATTTGTACAAAATATTCCTTTATACTTATTCAAATATTTCCAGATGACAACATTGATAATAATAGTTATAAAAGTAATAATTGTTACCATCAGTTAGCACTACCAATATTCCCTACACCATGCTAAGCATTTTACCTAGTTTATGTATATTACAAAACCACTCTGAGTTAATGATCATTATTCTCATTTCCAAAAATACATGATCTACTTACCCTAATTCTAACTTAGCTAGAGAGGATACTAAAGATAGTTGAGTGATCTACATCTACCTAGAAAAAAATAATGAATCAAATGGTAATGTTATTGCCCTTGTACTCCACAGCATAACCCCCATAGTTCAAGTTTTGAAGTCTTAACTGGTGCTTTAAAGGTAGAATTTCTCTTGACTTTTTTTTTGTTAAATACATCAGAAAAAATATCAGCAATCCCTTGAAATATTACTTCTTTTCTTATGTGAGTAAATGAATTTTATGATTATAATTTTACTTTATGTTAAAGAAACAAGAAAAGATTGCTGGGAGATTTCTTCAAAGCAGAAAAAAATGTACAACTAAGAGAAGAAAGCCAAAAAGAAACTACCAATGGATACAACACAATAATTTTATTCAAAAATCAAAAAACTTCCTAGAAATTAATAAAAAAGACAAATATAACCTAAATGGGAAGACAGTGGGCAAAATTTAAAACAGATCTTTATTTCTGGAAAAAAAAAAACCTGGAGACTGGACACTCAACCTCAATAGTAGTCAGGAAAATGTAACTTTAGATCATAATGACATACATGTTAAAGAAAAAAAAATCTGTTAGTTCCAATTATTGTTGAGAATATGTATTGCTGTGTATTAATGGAAATTTTATGTACTACTGGTGGGTGAAAACTATCTTAACTATCCTGAAAAACGATTTTGTATTGCCACGTGGGACTAAACACATAGGGACACCTGGGTGGCTTAGTCAGTTGAGTGTCTGACCTCGGCTCAGATCATGACCTCACGGTTTGTGAGTTTGAACCCCATGTCGGGCTCTGTATTGACAGCTAGCTAAGAGACTGGAGCCTGCTTTCAGATTCTGTGTCTCTCTTGCTCTCTGACCCTCCCCCTGCTCATGTGGTCTCTCTCAAAAATAAATAAAACATTTAAAAAAACATGAATACACTGTAAATCAGTAACTGGCTGCTAACTGTTCCCCAGTGTCCATATGCCTATTCTTCCCATTACTAACAGAACACCCTCAAGATCATCTGAACACATAACCACCCAGCTGCATCCTAGATTTCCTAGTCTCTGCAGACAGATGTGGCTATATGACTGACTTCTGGCAGCAGATTGTGGGATATAATTTGTGCAACTTCAGCCATCTCTTTAAAGACATCAGGTCCGTTTTCTCTTTCCTCTGTCCGGGTGGGTGGGACACAGAACAACTGGAGCAGAGACTTCGGAGTCAGTAATGAAGATACAAGTTGAGAGGAGCAGAGCTAATGCTCCATCCAGGAAACATATGGACTCCAGAAGGAGCCGAGACAACTAAGATGGTATTGGTATGTTCTATCTACCATGGGACCTTTGTTCCTTTGCATGCTTCCTACATAACTTACTTATGTTGTTCTGTGTATTTCAGGTGTTATATATTGCAAATTTAAAGAAAAAATAAAGGAAAGGCTTTCTCTTTGGCCTTCAAACACCACCACCAACAGCAACAACAAAATCCTACATACCACCACAACCTTTCTTTCCACAGGTTTTAGAAAGGCCATGCTCTTCTGGGCAATATACCTAATCAATTTCTGCTTTCGAATGAACCCCTCAACAGAAAACCCCTCAAAATGTATGATACAGCAAACATAAATAGTAAAAGATTCAGAAGGAAAACGTGTGCAGTTTGGTGTTAGTAGGCTTGGACTGAGCAAAAACAGTCATGTCAACATCTTATAATCTTGGTTAATGAAATTGCCATTGTAACGAGCATATATTTTAGCCCTGGATGATGTAGGCCATTTGCTGAATAAAATTATATTGACACACTTTTAAAATATTATGATTTCTAGTTTATTCCCATGAACAGAAGAAGAAAGACATGACTTCTTGAGTCCTATCTGTATACCAATATCTAAAAAGTTAGTAATGACATATCAATACCTATACCATTAAAATAAAGTGATGATAACATAACTGGACAAAAATACACAAATAATTATAGTTATAATTTTTAATTTCTTAAAAAAGTTTTTAAAAAGAGAAATGCAAACTATATCAAAAGATGTTTACAGAAAGTTATGTTTCCCCAAACCAAATATTCATGGAAGAATTACTTAGATCTGCCTGCAGGCATTTACGGGGACATATGATGCTTCTTGGAATATTTTTAAGATGCAATTATCTCAGCTGTACTCAGTGATATAAGTCTTTATTTTAGGAGCAATTTGAAGGCTATATATAGCATTTTCTCACTCCTCTGTATTGGAAGAATAAAACAACACTGAATCAGGACTGAGTTCTTGCTAGACAATATAATTAATATTCTATTTTTTATGTTTTTTATATTTGAGAGACAGAGAAAGACAGCACAAGGAGGGGAGGGTCAGAAAGAGAGGGAGATACAGAATCTGAAGCAGGCTCCAGGCTCTGAGCTAGCTGTCAGCACAGAGCCTGAAGCGGGGCTTGAACCCACAAGCATGAAATCATGACCCGAGGTGAAGTTGGATGCTCAACCAACTAAGCCACCCAGGCACCCCAGTATTCTAATTGATGGAAGACAAAATGAGATCCTACTGTCCACTAGTTTCTAAGCATATGAACTTCATTTAATTCATTAGCAAGTCAACACAAGTAAGTAATCCATATTTCAACAAGAACCACATGGAAATTAAGAAAAAAATTTTAACTAAATACTAATAAAAATACAATACATTCATTCATTAGCACATATGGAATGTAGCTACAACTGCATTTGCAAGGACTTTTCTATATGCACATATTTTTAAAAGAGAAATGAGACATACAAGTAAGCCAAGTGTCCATCTCAAGATAATTCACCTAAAGAAACTAGAGGAGGAAAATAATAAGACCAAAAATTAATTAAATTTTGAAAATGTTACATGCAACACTCAACAAAACCGAAGTTGTTTATTTCAGAAGACCAACAAAATTGATAATATATTAGCAAGACTGATCAAGAAGGAAAGAAAGGCACAAATAACCAATACCAGAAATATAGATACCACAATCCTTAAAAATATTATAAGATGATATTATGTCCAACCTTACACCAGTAAATTTAAAATTTTACATTAAACAGGAAAATTCCTGTAAAAAACTACCTTCCAAAGAAAAAATATCTCAATGGTCCTATATTTACTAAACAAATTAAAACTTTAATTAAAATATTTTCTGCCCCAATTATGATTCTCTCAGCTCAAAACCCACTCTTTTGTACTCTGCTTTCTGATATGGGGACTCTGCAAACCACTTTCCTGTATTACCATCTTTCTACATTTGATGTTTTGATGATAGAGCATGCTAGGGGGAAGTTGCCAAGGTAGAGAAAGTGGAAGGGATTCTGTCCTCTTTGCTTCTTATGGGTTTCCCCTCTGCTTGCTGTGCCTATGTGAGCATTACCACAGCTACTGCAGTAATATTTATTACAGGAGCAGGTAAATCCAGGGTGCAGTCTCTCTGGCAGTTTGAGAACTAGCCTCATCACGCTTTCTTAGAGATAACACTAGCATGCTGCTATTCTCTTTTCAAAATATCTAGGTCCCTGACTTATCTTGCCTCTCTTCTGAGTTCAGAGAAACAAGCAGTAGCCAAGATATACTCCCACCAAAAAGGGATTTTCAGCTTCATAGGACCCTATTCTAAAGAACTACATTTCAGTAATTTCAATTTCTTGTCTCTGTTCCCTCACTCTTAGGAGTAGTAGTTGCTTCTTAAAATTGTTACCTCCATGTAAATAGAGAGCTCTCTTTATATACTTTCAGATACCTAGTTAACAACTTCATACCTGGTCAATTGTTACATTAAACTCTGTTCAAATCATGTGTATGTCTTCTTTGATGGGAAGTCTTCACATATGTAGTTTTTTTAGCAGGCTACACTTGCCTATCTAGGTTGCTAATGGTAAATTAGCCTGGAATTTTTGTAATTATTGGATGAATTGAGCTGAAAAATGTCAGTTAGCTACCCATTTATCTGAGTAAAAGTTGGAGATGTTTTATGACCTGAGATAGGTTTTCACCTAGAAAGGAGCAGTCATAAAGTAGGCTTCCCTGGTGGATATTCAAAGCTTTTAAGAAAGAAAAAATAAATTTAAAATAAATAAATAAATATAAATGTAAAAAAGAATAAAGAAATACTTTTATATAAAGTTCTCTTGAGAAGACATAAAGAAGAAATGCCTATTTTTTTGGCTGAAATAACAAAGTTGGACAATCAAAAATATTATCTACTATCAAAATTTACTAATAAGTCAAAGGATACAGAACACCAAGGTCAAGAATGGAAACTCCTGAGACACTAAGAAGAGTCTTCAAGTTTGTTCAGGCTATTTAGGTTGCACGTGAAGAAGACAGAACAATGAAGACTCAGTCCTCATAATGATGTATAGCCTCCTTACAGAAAAGGTGCTGATTTTTGTCATAAAACATCTCCAACTTTTAGTCTGGTAAATGGGTAGCTAACTGACAATTTAAAGCTGAATTGATCCAATAATTCCAAAAATTCCAGGCTAATTTACCACTAGCAACCTAGAGAGTCAAGTGTAGTTTGCTAAAAGGACTACATATGTGAAGATTTCCCATTACCTTTCTCATAATAAATACTACAAGTGGTCCAACTAGCATGCTTGCAAGGACATTGACCAGGTCATTTCTATCGTTCCTTCTAATTTTTTTTTCTCTAAGATGCCCACAAATTTGAAAGAATGGGTTTCAGACCAGATACTAACATTTTTTCCAAATTCATTTCTGAAGTCAACATAAACTTAAATTTGACTTGACATGAAAATCAGATAAACACATAAAAAAAGAAAAACACAGGTCATTCATGCTTATGAACATACATGCAAAAATCTAAAACTATAGCAAAGAAACTGGAACAATATATAATAAGAATAAAATATTATGTCAAATTAATTTAATACCAGAAATGTAAAGTTGACTTAACTATTGGTAATCAATCACCAGTTTAAAAATGGGGTGTGTGTGTGTGTGTGTGAAATCTTACACATATCTAAGTAGATATAGAAAGAACACTTGATAAAATCCCAAACATATGTTAAAACTTAGAAATGTAGATTTAGAATAAAAAGTATTTGAGCTGAAAAAATATATACTTACAAGCATCTCCAGCATAAGTTATAGTTAATGATAAAATGTTGGAAGCTACCTCAACCTTTCCAATCCCTCCCCTACACCTAAGATTGGGAATGAGAAGAACATGCTTCCTTTCAACACTAATATTTGGCATTTTACTGGAAGTCCTGACCAGTTAAATAAGGCAAGGGCACTAAATAAAATGCATAAAAAGGAATTTGGGTGAGGGGATGTGCAAAATAAAAGGAATTAAGAGGCACACACACACACAAGAGACAGAAATAAATTTACTGTTCCTAGGCAAAATTTTTGTTTAAAAGTTACATATCCATTCTATAGACTCCCCAGTCTAGGACTGTCTACCTACTTATAACGGCATTTGATATAAAATATTCTCCATTTCATTTGTTTTCCTAGATAGATGGCAAGCCCAGAGAGAATAGGAATTACTGCAGCGTAAAGAGGAATATAAAGGCAGCTCTAACAGTGTTTTAGAAGCCAAATTGATATTGAGGTGCCTGGGGGTCACAGTTCATTAAGCATCTGATTCTTTGTCTCCCTCTCTTTCTGTCCCCCCTCCTGCTCACATTGTCTCTCTCTCTCAAAAGTAAATAAGCATTTAAAAAAAATTAGAAGTAAATAGGTATTAGCAAAGAAACAGGAGATTCTTTTGAAATAAAATCAAAAGTATCAGAACAATGAAACATTAAAAAAGGTTTCAAATGTTGTGAAATCTGCTATATAATAGTAAAAGAATATCTAACACTGCACTTAGCCACAGGAATGCACCACTCATGTCTCCCTTCAAGATAGAATTGGCTTCAGGGGAAGTACGTAGTTGACAGTTTCCAGTTGTTACACCAAAGCAGCATTCACAGAGGCTACAGTCTCTCCCAGGCTTCCTCCAGCCAATTTTGGTCAACAGTGGGCATATCAGAGCCAGGACATTCCCACCCAATGTGGAATTCTTTTAATGGACAATCTTTGCTCTGGAACCCCATCAAATTGACTGGACTTTCTCAGAGCTGTGCTGTAGTTTGAGGCTACCCCATCCAATCTCCCTCCTTTCCCCTCCTTTTTCAAAAGAGCCACATGGTATTTTGTTAGGAAGGCTTTCCTTACCCACTACTGCTCTTATTCTCTTTCACAGACATATCCTCCAAGAACTATCATATAATTCTGTCATGGTTCCTGGTTCACAGAATACCAAAAGTGATGCTAAGACTTGGTTTTGAACAATTAAAGTATTTGTGATCAAAATACTAAGAGGAATACCAGAAATAAGGATTACCACCAAAGATTGTCTGGTCAAGCAGCAAACAAGTTTGCCTCAGACACCAAATTACCTACCCAACCCAGATTATAATGATATGGTGATAGAATGTATAGTAAGTAAGGTAAGTTATTGTCCTAGAAAATTCAATACCCTGTAATTAGGAGCAAAAGGTAAAATGGTAAGCTAAGGTGGGTTTTTTTTTTAACTAATAATACAATGACCAAAACATCCATGCTTCTAAACTAGCCACAAAAAGAATCATGTTTCCTTCTGACTTTTGTCAAGTCAGTATAGGTAATAAACCATGCCACTGCATTTTCACATTGCCTCACTTTTTCTTGTAGTTTACGTAGCTGAGATGAGGAAGAGAACAGTAGTCAATAGAGACTGTATTCTTTAATTCATTAATGCCAAATCTATTGCCTTTCTATTCCTTAATCAGGAAACAATAAACAGTTATGGATTTGAGTTTGCAGAGAATCAGATTCTTATAAGTTGTTTCTGCACTGTTATCTTGTCTTGATTCTTCCTCATCTACACAATTCACACTTCATAAACCTGACTGCGCTCTTATCATTCTCAGATTCATTATGTTCCCCTTATTTTTTATTCAGTACTTTTCTAGTTCTATGTATAGGGACTTGGCCAGTATATTTGCCACAAAGTCTTTGCCATTTTTGCAAAAAGGATTGACCTTCTGGAGCTAAACCCTCTAAAAAATAGACCACCCTTAATTGGCTTCTATTTCCTTCCAAAATAAAATCATTTCTTCACAAAAGGGATCCCAAGTTAAAGCTGTCCAGGTGGAAATCCAAGCAATGCTGCAGTGAAGCCCGAGGTAGAATGCTCTGTTTGCTTAAGTGGTTTGTGAAGACTAAACAACATAATTTAAGTATATTTAACCCATGAACATACTGCTTTTTTTCTCTAAAAACAAAAATTCCTTTGTCTTTAGACTCCCATGTAGAATAATTTTAGGTTATTAAAACTCCAAATGACATTTTTGAGTTTATAGTCACTCTATCCTTGATGCTTTCACATTTTTCAAATACAAATTTATTATTTCTAAGAATCCTAAGTGCAATTAGCAATAGAGAGTGTGTAGTGGTATTTAGTCTTTTACATAATATTGATGCCAAACAGATACAACCAGTGATTCATAATTCTGTTAACTTTCAACAATTCTATAATCTATAAAACATCTGTAATGTACATCTAATCTCAAATTTGAAAAAATACTGGCACAACCATACAATTACTACTCATAACACCAGACTGTTCTATTTCTCTATCACTCTGTTCTGTAGCTCATGTACACTTGACCCTTGGGAAAACTCACTGTTCATAAAAGACCTAATTTCTATAGACAACCAATAATGGAATAGATATTAGTCATTAATACCCAGCCCTGTAATTGGTTTCATTCCTTATGGTAAAAAAACTATTTTTAACTATTTGTCTTAATTAATAACAGTGAATCTAAAAGGGACTTAATCGCTCTGTGTTTCTCAATCCCTTGAAGCTGGAGGGTGAAACCAGAGCCTGTGCAGGTAGGTGGAAATTCAATCATTAATTCTCCTGTATATGGCTCCATAATTATCACTGCTTCTTTGCCTCCCCATAATTTATTTTTCTTTCAGTCACCCTTTTCCTTTGTTAATTAACTTTACTTGAATGATTTTCATTCATGTTGTTTTATATCCTTCTGGTCTTATTCTCAGAGTTAAAATTGCACAATGAATGAACATATTCTTCAGCTCGAGTATCTTTTTAAAAATAGTATGTGAAGTATATTGAGTCTTCCATCTCCTTTTTCTCTGAATATTAGGATCTTAAAATAAAAAGCAATATCTATGTCTTGAGGATTCTATCCCTACTGAAACAACATGAAAAGGGCATGCTAGCTTGCTTTCTGCCAGATTTACCCAGTTACCAGTTGAAATGCTAGGTCTGTTTCCTGAAAACCATCAAAATTATCATAAAAGATAACACTTGTTGAGCATTTACTATATGTCCAAGTATTTTCTGATGTTTTCTTATTTCAATTCATTTAGTCCTCAAAACAATTACAGCAACTACTGACTCAGGATCTGCCTACAACAATGAAGAAACTGAGACATCAGGAAGTATGGTAACTAACATTTAACACACAGCGGGTGAATCTGGGATGCAAATAGTTTGGTCCTGTGTTTGTGCTCTTAAACACTGTGCTGTACTGTGTACCAGAAATGGTTCCTTTACAAATGTTTCTTTCCATCCTCTCAATTTATTTTGACACATTTATTTTCAAATTAAAAAAATAATAAGTATTACCCCCTAGATATAGAGAAAATCAAGTTGGAGGTAAACAAGCATAAGGCATCTGGGTGGCTCAGTCAGTTAAGCATCTGACTCTGGCTTAGGTTATGGTCTCATGGTTCTTGGGTTCAAACACCACATGGGGCTCTGTGCTGACAGCTTGCTCTCTCTCTCTCTCAAAAAAAGACAAACAGTAAAAAAAGAAGCAAACATAAAATTATTCAAAATTCCACCACCTGTAGAAATTTGAGGTGAATCCTGAACATTTACTCATGCAAAATGTCATTCCCACCCCCAAAGTAAGAGGGGTTTCTCCATAAATATTTCCTTGACTTACTGATACTTTTCACCTACTTAATGTAGACTTAATGTCCATTTTTAAAAAAATTAATGTTCATTTATTTTTGAGAGAGAGAAACAGAGCATGAGCTAGGGAGGGGCAGAGAGAGAAGCAGACACAGAATCTGAAGCAGGCTCCAGGCTCTGTGCCAATGTGGGTCGTGAACTCACGAACAGGACCTGAGTCAAAGTTGGACCTTAACCAACTGAGCCACCCAGGCACCCCAGATTTACTGTTCATTTTTAAACCTACATTGTATGAAGGTATCCACTTATTTAGACACTGTTATTCTTAAACAATATTTCCAATTAGTTTACATTATTCAAAATGTTCATAAGTAAAATAACATTACAAATATATTGTGTTCATTTGTCTATTTCCTTTCAAAATAATTCCAGTGGGGTTACTGAGGTTTGTTTTTTGGTTTCGTTTTTGATTTTTTTTTTTTTTTACTTTTATGAGTCAATTGCCTTCTGGAATGACTCTACCACTTCACATTTCCCATCAGCTAAGAATGAGAAACACTGCTTCCCTGAACCCACAGCAGCAACAGGTTTATCTATTCTGTTGAGAAATAAATACAAAACTGGGATCTTCTTTCTGAACGTGGAGTAAATATAGAAAGACCTCTTCAAACCTGAAATTTTAAAATTAACTCATACCTATTTTATTAAAATTTTATAATTTTACTTATATATTTAATCCTTCTAATCATCCAGAACTTACTTTGCTATAAAATGTACAATAAGATACTTTCTGCCCCTCTCCCACTTGCACTGTGTCTCTCAAAAAAAACATTAAAAAATGTTAAATATATAATAAGATACTTACAATTTTATGTTTATAATTTTGAGCTACATGTTTAACAACTACTGAATATTCTGAATTTATCTATTTTTATTTTAATTCCAGTGTAGTTAACATATAGTGTTATATTAGATTGAATAACTCTTCATTACCCACATAATTCTGATGTCTTTTTATCATATACCAAATTCCCCATTTGTACCACATTCTTAACTGCACTTTATTTATCTGTTTAACTTTGGCCAAATTAATCACCATTTAATCATTATAGTTTTAGGACATATTCTAATATCTTTTATAGAAAGCATTCCCATTCGATCCTCAATTCCGATTTCATTTCCTTTGGAAAATTTCCTGAGTTTTGAAATGGAAATTTGGATCACTTTGTAATGTTCCAAAAGATTTCCACAGGACTTCAAATGAGCACTGCAGTTACTGCACAAATTGCTCAATGAGAATTGATAGTTTTATTAAGTGTTGTCTTTTTTCTCTCTATTTTACATGGTTTCATTTCCCTTATCATACAGGGGTTCAAATATTTCAGAAAATAATTTTTCAGCAGAATGCATACACTACACATTTTGTTCACTTATAATTGAAGTTTCTCTTATTTAACAGGTTATTTTTGACACTATATTTATTAAAATGATCTTATTAGGAGCTCCTGGCTGGCTGAGTTGGTTAAGCATCCAACTTTGGCTCAGGTCATGATCTCACAGTTTGTGAGTTTGAGCCCTCAGATGGGCTCTGTGCTGACAGCTCAGAGCCTGGAGCCTGCTTAACATTCTGGGTCTCCCTCTCTCTCCACCCCTCCCCCACCCACTCTCTCTCTCTCAAAAATAAATATTAAAATTCTTTTTTAAAAAATTAAGTGATCTTATTAAATTTAATATTTCTTAATATTTGTCTTAAGTTTTTGAGGTCAACAATTATGTAATTTGTTAATTAATATATTTTGCTACTGTCCCTAAAGTAGAATTACTTGATTTAATCTTCTTGTCTATATCAGATGATTGAAACAGTGCTGCAGACTTCCTTCTTCATGTTACTGATTTTGATATTTCACCTATAACCAGATTTTGACTGTTGGTTTAAAAATCCTATTAAAACAATCATGTTAAAAATATTTAATATTTCCTATTCTACTAAGAGATTTTATCAAGGATCAATTTTGAGGAGCACCTGTGGCTCAGTCAGTTAAGTGTCTGACTTCAGCTCAGGTCATGACCTCATGGTTTGTGAGTTCAGGCCCCATATCGGGCTCTGTGCTGACAGCTCAGAGGCTAGAGCCTGCTTCAGATTCTGTGTTTCCCTCTCTGTCTCTCCCCTGCTCACACACACACACACACACACACACTCTCTCTCTCTCTCTCTCTCTCTCTCAAAAATAATAAACATTAAAATAAAAATTTTTTAAAAAGAATCAAGGGGCGCCTGGGTGGCTCAGTCGGTTAAGCGTCCGGCCTCCAGATTCGGCTCAGGTCATGATCTCACGGTTCGTGGGTTCGAGCCCTGAGTCGGGCTCTGTGCTGACAGCTAGCTCAGAGCCTGGAGACTGCTTCAGATTCTGTGACTCCCTCTCTCTCTGACCCTCCCCTGCTCACGCTGTCTCTGTCACTCAAAAATAAATTAAAAAGCATTAAAATTCTTAAAAATGTAAAAAAAAAAAAAAAGAATCAAATTTGAAACTTATCAGGGCGCCTGGGTGGCTTAGTCGGTTAAGCGTCCGGATTCGACTCAGGTCATGATCTCACGGTTCATGGGTTCGAGCCCCTTGTCGGGCTCTGTGCTGACAGCTAGCTCAGAGCCTGGAAGCTGCTTCGGATTCTGTATCTCCCTCTCTCTCTGACCCTCCCCTATTCCCACTGTCTCTCTCTGTCTCTCAAAAATAAATAAAGAACATAAAAAAAATTTTTTTTAAATTTGAAACTTATCTAGTGATTGTTAGTACATTCAGTCCCTAACTTTTCATGGAAACATCTTTTGAAACCAAACGTTACTCATCTCTTCTCAGAGTATTATGTTATATGCTATGGGATTTCAGGAATTTTCTCCTGATAAACCTACCAGAGGCTTTAAGTAGGAAAGACACATGATCATACCTGACTTTTGATAGGCATGTATCAAATAAGACTATAGGATCAACTAGACTTGGGAGAGAATGGAGCCAAGAGATCTTTTCAACTGTCAAGATGATAAAATACATAGACTAAAAGCAGGAAAAAAAGGACAATAGAATGAAGAGGAGAGAGATTAAGAAATACTCACCAATAAAAATTATACAACTAGAGGTGAAAAGGACAAAGCAAACAAGAATACCACACAGATGTCTGTTTTGGACATCTAGGAAAATGGTAATGACATTTATTAAAACAATGGTGTGGAAGATGAGTTCAGTTTTAACATGCTAACTTGAAAGTAGAAATCAGACTTCCATTTATGTGTATCATATACAGCTATGAATATATGGCTCTGGAATGCAGTGATAAAGTGATACAGATAGAGAAGTGAACTTGTGGGTACTATAAAGCAGAAGGAGGGAGAGCATTCATGGCTTTGGTTAGGTGATTCTTCATGAATTTTGGGCCCCAGGTCCTTTCTATGTTTTAACTATTACCTAGAGCATATGAGTCTTGGAATTTCATGGTTACTTGACTTTCAGGCATAACATTAGCATCAGATGCAGGAAATATGGACCAGGAAATATGTGTGCACATGAAGATTTGTCTTGTTATTTGTCAAAGAAAACCCTATACAGATGACACTGATTTTCAATTCAATGAACCTTCTGGGTGGTATGACCATCTTACACCAATCCCTGGCCAAGGAAAATGGGATTATAGTAACTGGTTGAGAAAAATCATATAACAAACTTTCAAGGTGGGATAGGGCTATGCCCTCTTAATTTGAGTGATTTCAGCTCACTACTTGAACAAATGGAATTTCTATTGGAAAAAAGTGGGAAGGGCAAGGCAATGGCTTTAAAGAAGACAAGAAGCCAAGGCAGAGAGAGTTACAGAAACAAGGGCATAATAAACAGTATCAAATCCTGCAGTAAGATCAAGGTAAATAATGATTGAAAAGAAATTGTTATGTGAGATATCCAGAATCCAAAGCTTCTTCATAACAATCAAGAGATCTGTGGACACCAATTTCACCTTATTAATGAAAAAAAGTGTGGACCAGCTTGCCAATGAGGAGTTGGAGAGAAAAAAAAATAGAAAAGAACACAAGATATAAAGATTTGACTTTTTCAAAAGAGAGTTCACCATGCTAATCATAGTCATAATGCTAATGATCTCCTAGTCATAGATCAAGGAAAATTTAAAGAGGAAGAAAATTAACTGATGGATCTTGGGTAAGACCCAGGATACAACTGAAGGGACAGTCCTTGAAGATCATAGACCCATAGTTTAGATCAAGAATTCTGGTATCCTGGAAGTATAGATACAAATTCTGGCTCTGACAATTGATCTCTTCAAGACTCAGTTTCTATACTTGTAAAATGAATCTAATAAAGCAGTAATTATATTATAGAATTTTATAAAGTTACAATGATATAATGTACTGAGTACAGTGCCTTGCATGGAGGAATCACTTCATATGTATTGTCTATTTGCATTATATTTGCTTAATAAACATTTCCTTATTTAATAACAGGTATTTATTCTCTCATACCCTATATTTTGTTTGATATGGAAGTCCATGCAGGCACCAAGACCAATAATGTATCTTGAAAAAAGCATTATGAATAATTTCAATTTGGACACCTGATTTGAATGATAAATTGTACAAAAAAGACCCACAGATGAGGGGAAGCAAGGTAAAACTTATTAAACAGTTTCAGCCTGATGATATATATTTGGCCAGTGAAATAAAATATCTAGCTGACGAGAATTTGCAAGTTAGTATGAAAGTAATATGAAGGTGACAGAAATATTTGAGATTTTTTGGTTGTGGAAATACCTAGTTAAGTGGTCATGGGAAATGTATTGAAATCTGTAACAGGAAAATAAATGCCTGATAATGGAATAAAAAGGGAAATATCCCCAATTAACCTCCATCTGAAATACTCATAACTTTTTTCTATTTTATATAATCAACCTCCTGATCATTATAGTAATTCTACTTCCTTCATATTGCTTTTCCAATTAAATTATTTCCAACACTAGGATATGAATAAACTAGTGGGATAAATAGGAAACTACATTTGTACCACTGATTCTCACCTTTCTTCATTTTCTATCTTTAGGAAATTTGAAATCAACTCTTCAGCCCAATTCAATGAATGGACTAAATCAATCTGTTGTTTCTGAGTTTATGTTGTTAGGACTTGCTAGTTCTTGGGAAACTACAGTTTTTCTCATGTTGATATTTTCCTTGATTTATTTGGGGATCATCCTGGGAAATCTCTTCATTGTCTTTTTGGTAATTTTTGATTCTCATTTACATTCTCCTATGTACTTCCTACTGGCCAACTTGTCCCTCATTGACGTGGGGCTTTCCTCTACCACCGTTCCTAAGATGATTAGAGACCTTCTAAATGAATACAAGATAATTTCTTTCCAAAGTTGTATGACACAGATATGCTTCATCCACATCATGGGTGGAGTGGAGATGGTGTTACTCATCGCCATGGCATTTGACAGGTACACAGCCATCTGTAAGCCTCTTCACTACCTGAACATCATGAACCCTAAACTATGTGTTTCGTTTGTAATTG
>PISW01013381.1:0-26687 GCA_004023785.1 Mungos mungo
CTGGGTCATAAGGGAGTTCTATGGATAGTTTTTTGAGGAACCTCCACACTGTTTTCCAGAGCGGTTGCACCAGTTTACATTGCCACCAACAGTGTAGGAGGGTGCCCGTCTCTCCACACCCTCGCCAGCATCTACAGTCTCTTGATTTGTTCATTTTAGCCACTCTGACTGGTGTGAGGTGGTATCTCAGTGTGGTTTTAAAAATATGGAACGCTTCACGAATTTGCGTGTCATCCTTGCGCAGGGGCCATGCTAATCTTCTCTGTATCGTTCCAATTTTAGTATATGTGCTGCCGAAGCGAGCACAGTTGCTTTCTTTTTAAAAAAAAAAATCATCTTATATTTTGACATCAGGGTGATGCTGTACTCACAAAATGAATTGGGAAGCAGTCCCTCCTCTTCTATTTCCTGGAAAAGTCTTCATAAAATTAATGTTAATACCTCCATAAGTGTTTTGGTTGCATTTTCTAGAAAAGCCACCTGGGCTTGAAGATATCTTTTTCCAGAGTTTTAAAAATTACTGATAAAATTCCTTTAATCACTGTAGGATTTTTAAGATTATGTATTTCACTGTGGGTTAGTTTTGATAGTATATATTTTTTCCAGGAGCTGGCCCATTCTGAAGTCCACATTATCTGATATTAGTGTAACCATGACAGATTTTTTTTTATCGTTGAATCATTTGCTATACATATATTTTTAACCTACTTCTTTTAAAAAAATGTATAATTATAAAATAATAATATATATAACACATAACTAACCACAGCATATTTAATCAAACTTTAATGATAGACATTTAGTTTTTGCCAATATGAACAAACTCTGCAGTAAAAATCCTTATATATTTAGATCTTAACATGCTTTTGAGTATATATGCCTGTGGCAAATTCCTAGCAGTAGTATCATTGGGCCAAAGATACATGTATGTAAATGCTTATGCACACTGCAAAATTTCCTCCAAAGACCCTGTTCCAACTTCCTACCAATAATAAAGAGTAGCACCTATATCTCTTTATGCTTTCCAGCCATGAGCATTATCAAACTTTAATATTTTTTGCCATTCTGATAGTTAAGAAAAGACATCACCTATCTATTGCTGAAGAGAACTAGCTTTGGATGATTATGAGTCATCTGCAGTCTCTCTCTAAACTTTCTTATTTGCCTATTGTCATTTATTTTTGAATAAGTAACTGCATTGCTTTTTCTTACACAATTAATAAATAACATTCCTTGTAAGAAGAAGAATCAAACAATATAGAAATATAGAGAGTAAAAAAGGAAACCCTATCAGTCCCAGTTTGCCACTCCCCAACCACAATCCCACCAGTCCCACTTTCTTCCTCAGAGCTGCAGAGACACTACTCTGTGCCCATGAGTTTAATTCTGTTATTTGCAAGTGCATCAGACATTCATTCTGATGTCTCATTTGGGACTACTGTTTGTCATAGGGGTATAGCTGAGGTTCAGCTTTGCTGTATCCAGGAAGAAGGGGTTTGCTGAGTACCTCAAGAGTAATAAAGACTGCAGAGAAAATGTCTAAACAATCTATATTAACAAAATGGCTTAAAAGTCCTTCAAAATCTTTAGAAGCATCATTTCTCTGCAACAAACATGCAAGCTATAAATAATGAGTTTATTAAATCAGAATGCACAAGTACTTCAAAGCCTAGATAATTTATTTACTATATTCTTTGAATGTAGTGGGATGGTATTTAAATAGAAATGGCGAGGGTATCAGTAAGAAAAGACAAGGTAGAGCCTACATGTCTAGAGACAGGCCAT
Organism: Mungos mungo; assembly: GCA_004023785.1. NCBI lineage: Eukaryota > Metazoa > Chordata > Mammalia > Carnivora > Herpestidae > Mungos > Mungos mungo. The sequence goes on from PISW01013381.1 coordinate 1,786, forward strand.
CTGGGATAAATTAGTTTCCTCACATCAAATGGGAATAATTGTAAAATATGTAGCTCATAGAGCTATTGTAATAAATAATAACCTATACAAAGTGCTTAGCACAGGGTTAGGCATCAAGTAAGTGGTCAGTAAATGGTAGTTACTCTTAGGTATTCCTAAAACATTTCCTAGAAGAGAGAAGGTATTGTGAGTAGGAAATACAGAATGAATCAAAACTTGGATTCTGGAATGGGGATGATGTGCTCAGAAGGACAATGATGAGACCTGAGTGGATGTGGAAGATTTGTGCAGTGGATGGGGAAAGAATGACTGAGAAAAGTATTGAAGCAATGGGGTAAATGGAAGTATTTTAGGCAAAAATCATTGTGAAGAGTGGGGAGAACAATTTGGGATGGGGAAACCAGGGAGCCAGGGAGCTGGTGTGGCAATGAAAGGCTGTGGCAGCACAAGAGAGAGGTAAAAGACATACTAACACAGGAGGAACCAGATGGCAAAAATGTTGGGAATTAATATGAATTGACAAAGAAAATGTAGCCTGTACACACACCGGAATATTATTCAGCCTTAAAAAAAGAAGAAAACTCTTACATATGCAACATGGATGAACCTTGAGGACATTATGCTAAGTAAAAGAAGCCTGTCACAGAAAGGCAAATGCAAGATTCCACTTAAATGAGGTATCTAAAATAGTCAAATTCATAGAGTCAAAGGAGGAAATAGTAGTGTGCAGGGGGTAAGGGGAGGGAGGAAATGTGGAGTTTCTAATCAACGGACATAAAGTTTCAGTTAAATAAGTAAGCTCTAGATAACTGCTGTACAACCTCGTACATATAGTCAACAATACTGTATTGTACACTTAAAAATCTCCTAAGATGGTAGATACACTAAGTGATCTTATCACAATAAATTAAAAGAATCTTATAACGTTGTTAAAGAATCCCCAGGCCTTGATGCTTCACTCTCTAAGGTATGGGGAAAGAAAGGAGAAAGGAAAACTACTTTGTTAAATGGATAGTGTTAGCTGGTTTAGTCTAGGTGGAGACCTGAGGCTGAGATCATACATAGTGAGTTTTTGTGAGGTGACTGCAGAAGACTCCAATTAGTAAGCTTTGACTAGAGGGAAAACCAATAAGGCTAAGGTCTTCGGGTCTCTTTTCCAGAATTTCTGACATCTAAGCAGTTTGGATTCAAAATGGCTGAAATAACCATTCCATGTTACCAAAGATGCTAATTTAGGAACACTCACTATCCTCCTCAGATCTTGTTTTTCACCTACAGATATCTACACTGTTCCAAAACTTCAGTTCCATGACTGTAGGGCCAAGAGTTTGCTACATCAAGAAGGCTCCTTCAGAAGGCCTGACTCCAATATGGCTCCCATTCCAACCTGTGACATCTCTGGCCTCTGACAGGTTACGTAGTTCAAAGATGTAGACCCCTGTAATTTAGAACCTGGTCTAAGGACAAGCAGGCCTGCTATTACCTAGGAGCTCATTAAAACTGCAGAATCTCAGGTTCTACCCCAGACCTTCCGAATTAGAATTTGCATTTTAGCAAGGTACCTATGTTAAAGCCTGAGAAGCACTGGACTGCAGCATGGTTTGGGGAGTCAGTTAGCTTTTGGATTATTCAGAGAGGAGAGAAAATGATTTTAAAGGTATTTGACGGTTTTTCATGCAATCGTGAATGGGATCAGTTTCTTGATTTCTCTTTCGGCTGCTTCATTTTTGGTGTATAGGAATGCAACTGATTTCTGTACATTGATTTTGTACCCTGAAACTTTACTGAATTCATTGATCAGTTCTAGAAGGCTTCTGGTGGAGTCAATTGGGTTTTCCATGTAGAGTATCATGTCATCTGCAAAAAATGAAAGTTTGACTTCTTCTTTGCCAATTCTGATGCCTTTTATTTCCTTTTGTTGTCTGATTGCTGATGCTAGGACTTCCCGCACTATGTTAAACAGCAGTGGTGAGAGTGGACACCCCTGTCGTGTTCCTGATCTCAGGGGGAAAGCTCTCAGTTTTTCCCCATTGAGGATGATATTAGCCGTGGGCTTTTCATAAACTGCTTTTATAATGTTTAGGTAAGTTCCTTCTATTCCGACTTTCTCAAGGGTTTTTATTAAGAAAGGGTGCTGTATTTTGTCAAATGCTTTTTCTACATCTATTGACAGAATCATATGGTTTTTATCCTTTCTTTTGTTAATGTGATGGATCACATTGATGGATTTGCCGATATTGAACCATCCCTGTAACCCAGGAATGAATCCCACTTGATCATGATGGATAATTCTTTTTATATGCTGTTGAATTCGATTGGCTAGTATCTTGTTGAGCATTTTTGCATCTGTATTCATTAAGGATATTGGTCTGTAGTTCTCTTTTTTGGCTGGGTCTCTGTCTGGTTTGGGTATCAAGGTGATGCTGGCTTCGTAGAATGAGTTTGGAAATTTTCCTTCTATTTCTATTTTTTGGAATAGTTTGAGAAGAATGGGTATGAGCTCTGCTTTAAATGTCTGGTAGAATTCCCCTGGGAAGCCATCTGGCCCTGGGCTCTTATTCGCTGGGAGATATTTGATAACGGATTCTATTTCTTCACTGGTTATAGGTCTATTCATGCTTTCTATCTCTTCCCGTTTGAATTTTAGCCTCTACTACAAAGCTGTCATCATCAAGACAGTATGGTACTGGCAAAAAAAACAGACACATAGACCAATGGAATAGAATAGAGAACCCAGAGCTGGGCCCACAAATGTACGGCCAGTTAATCTTTGACAAAGCAGGAAAGAGTATCCAATGGAAAAATGACTGCCTCTTTAGCAGGTGGTGCTGGGAAAACTGGACAGCAACATGCAGATGAATGAAATTAGACCACTTTCTTACACTATACACAAAAATTAACTCAAAATGGCTCAAGGACCTGAATATGAGACAGGAAATCATCAAAACCCTTGAGGAGAAAGTAGGAAAAAAACTCCTAGACCTCCACCGCAGCAATTTCCTACTTGACACATCCCCAAAGGCAAGGGAAATGAAAGCAAAACTGAACTCTTGGAACTTCATCAAGATAAAAAGCTTCTGCATGGCAAAGGAAACAATCAAGAAAACTAATAGGCAACTGACAGAATGGGAAAAGATAGTTGCAAATGACATATCGGATAAAGGGCTAATATCGAAAATATACAAGGAACTCACCAAACTTCACACCCACAAAACAAATAACCCAGTGAAGAAATGGGCAGAAGACATAAACAGACACTTCTCCAAAGAGGACATCCAGATGGTCTACAGGCACATGAAACGATGCTCAACATCACTCATCATCAGGGAAACACAAATCAAAACCACACTGAGATACCACCTCACGCCAGTCAGAGTGGCTAAAATGAACAAACCAAGAGTCTATAGATGCTGGCAAGGGTGTGGAGAGATGGGCACCCTCCTACACTAGTGGTGGGAATGTAAACTGGTGCAGCCGCTCTGGAAAACAGTATGGAGGTTCCTCAAAAAACTATCCATAGAACTCCCTTATGCCCCAGCAATAGCACTGCTAGGGATTTACCCAAGAGAGACAGAAATGCTGATGCATAGGAGCACATGTACCCCAATGTTCACGGCAGCACTGTCAACAATAGCCAAAACATGGAAAGAGCCTAAATGTCCATCACCTGATGAGTGGATCAAGAAGATGTGGTATATATACACAATGGAGTACTACATGGCAATGAGAAAGAATGACATATGGCCATTCGTAGGAAAGTGGATGGACCCTGAGGGTGTCATGCTAAGCGAAATAAGCCAGGCAGAGAAGGACAGAAACCATATGTTTGCACTCATAGGTCTAACAGGAAAACAGGAGAAACTTAATGGAGGACCAGGGGGAGGAGAAGAGGGAAACAGAGTTGGAGAGAGAGAGGGATGCAAAACTTGAGAGACTGTTGAATACTGAAAATGAACTGAGGGTTGAAGGGAAAGGGGGAAGGGGGAAAAGAGGTGGTGGTGATGGAGGAGGGCACTTGTGGGGAAGAGCACTGAGTGTTGTATGGAAATCGATTTGACAATAAAATATTAAAAAAATAAATGTAAATGTAAAATAATGATATGATGAGTCCCAATTTCAGAAATTTGAAAGAATAGCAAATCATAGGATTGAGGAAACATGGTAGTTATATATACAATAAATACACCTATTACTTTTATAATCCAAGTAGATGATGATGATTGTTAACATTAAGTTTCACTGAGCACATTGTTGCAGGCACTATTCTAAGTGCTTACAAGATAGGATCTCATTTAACCTTCAAATAATCTGTAGTCTCAAAACAGGTACTGTTATCATCCTCATTTATCAGATAAGGAAGCTGATGCACCAGGTGTTTAATTGACTTGCCCAAGTTCACATATCTAGTCAGTACTGAAGCAAAGATTTCAATCCAGTACTTCTGACTCCAGAGGTCACAGGCTTACATTCCATATGTAGGGGCTCCTGGGTGGTTCAGTTGGTTAAGCATCTGACTTTGGGTCAGGTCATGATCTCACAGTTGGTGAGTTCAAGCCCCACATTCAGCTCACTGCTGTCAGCTCAGAGCCTGCTTCAGATCCTCTGCCTCCCCCTCTCTCTGCACCTCCCCTTCTCACTCATGCTCTCTCTCTCAAAAATAAATAAAAGCATTAAAAACATTTAAATTCCATATGTCAATTGAAAGAATTTCCCCATCCCAGACCTGAGAAGTTCAGTGTTCTTTCCAAGATGTCTATATTCTCAATGTCACTTGGTCAGTTTTGGCTTGAAGAACCTCTGTTGCTAAAATACTCTGTGTTCCAATTACATTTTACCTCTTGTTGCTGATGTTTTCTCCTTTCTCTGAAGCAACCACTACATGTGATCAGTCTCTTTTTACTTTCCACCAAAATTAACTCACAAAATACATTTGTGTGTGTAGCAGACTTTACTGAAAGCTTGAAGCAATGGAGAGGAATTGATACTATAGCAATACAAAAAACTTAACTGAATATTTGATCCCCTTGTCCTTAAAATCATTTGTCCATCTCCCTAATAGAAAAATTTCACTGTCTTCTGACAATCTTGCCTAGCTCCTTAGGATCTCAATTTCCACATTGCAGAAGGCTTATCAAGCTATTTTCCTTAAAAATTGTGCTCCCCTCCCTAAGAGAATTCTAGTGCTGGCAATTAAAATACCAAGAGTTGTGTTATATGGAAACCAACTTGACAATAAACTATAAATAAAATTAAAAAATAAAATAAAATACCAAATGTTCACATCACTACATACAGATACAGGCTTTTATTTGTTTTGTTTTCCAAAATAAATTATATTGTTCTTAATATTATGCAACTTGCTTCTTTCGCTCAGTTATATTTAACAAATATTCTTCCATACCAGCCTATACCAGTCTACCTTATTCTTTGCAGAATATGGAACCATTGTATGGCTGTACCATAATTAATTAATCACTCCTATATTGGTAGATATCTAGGCTATATTTACTTTTCCATGATATAGACAATGCTGAAAGAAATACACTTTTACATAAAGCTTTCCACAATTGTTTCTTTCTGTAGCAAAGTTTCCCAGAAAAGAAATACTGGGGACAAAGGGTAAGTACACATAAACTTGGAGAGATCATGTCCACTGGGCCTCTATAAAGGTTGCTCCAATCTATATTCCAAAGCAGGGTGTCTGGGGATGTCCCTTTCCTTGTACTCTTTCCAACCTAAACATCAATCTTTTTTCAATCTTAATTTTTATTTGTTTGACTATGAATGAGATTGGGTGGCTTTTTAACGTATTTATGGGCCATATGTGCTGTTTCTATGAATTGTTTCTTTATACTTTTTGCCTATGCATCACTACACTGCCATTCATGTTTTGAACTACTCCCAGCCTCAATTCCTTCCAGGTATATCAGGCTCAAAACCAGGCTCAAATTATCTCCACCAGTTGAGGCTTTAATCTAATTATTCGCTTAAAATATTCTATTTTATTAATATATCTTATGTCATTCTTAATATGAAAAGCCAGCTGTTTTTTTAAGTTTATTTATTTATTTTAAGAGAGACAGAGAGAGAGAGAGAGAGAGAGAGAGAGAGAGAGAGAGAGAGAGAGAGCGAGGGAGCTGGGGAAGGGCAAAAAGAGAGGGAGGCGCAGAATCTGAAGCAGGCTCCAGGCTCTGACCTGTCAACACAGAGCCCGGACAAAAGGCTTGAACTCATGAACCACTAGATCATGACCTGAGCTGAAGTTGGATGCTTAACAGAATGAGCTACACTGCTGCCCCAAAGCAAGCTGTTTTTAAAAAGCCATTCTTATTTTTAAAAGTTTATTTTATCTATTTTTGAAAGAGAGAGAGAGAGAGCGAGAGCGAGAGCGAGAGCGAGAGAGCGAGTGTGCACCAGGGAAGGGGAGAGAGAGAGAGAGAGAGAGAGAGAGAGAGAGAGAGAGAGAGAGAGAGAGAGAGAATCCCAAGAAAGCTTCATACTGTGAACACGCAGCTCAAGGTGGAGTTCAATCTCACGAACCCAACCGAACCATGAGATCATGACCTGAGCCAAAATCAAGAAAGAGACGGACACTTAACCTGCTAAGCTATCCATGTGTCCTTTAAAAGGCCATTCTTTTGAAAAGCCATTCTTTCAAAGAATATTGATTGAAATGGAAAATATGGTGGAATGCTAATGAAACCACTCTTGAAGTATGGAGAACTACAGTCTCTGACCCACGCGTATTTTGCCAATTGAAATCACAGCTGGGGTGAAATTTTTGGCATTTATCACAGGATCATTATTAACTTTGGGTTTCTCTCAGTCACCCCAGTGCCCATTTGCATTCCCTCACTCCCCGTTAGCCTATGGCTTTGGTTCTAATTGCTGTGCTTTAGTAAAGGAAGACTGGAATCTGTGACTTAAGGGACTCAGAGATTCTGGTTTGCTCCTTTTACCTGTTCCCCAGAGCTGTCATTTTCTGTCAGCTTCCCCAGCCAGGTTGCAGGTGCAAACATACTCACTGAGCACTCACGTGGCCTGAGGCAAGTCCACAGGGGCAAAACTGCTTTGGGCTTGGAGCCTGGGCCTGAAACAGACTGAAGCTGGCTCAGAACACACTGGAGAACAGGAAGTCAAAAGCTCAGGAGAGAAATCATTCTGGAGGAAAAGACATCTGTGGAAACCAATCTGCTCCAATAGATATTGAATGGGAGAAAAAGAATATAAGGCACCATGGATTAGCATTGCTCCAATTCTATGTGTATGTGTATGTGTGTGTGTACAAACTGGCATATATAGAAAAATAATAAATAATAAAAATATGTTTATCGGGGCACCTGGGTGGCTCAGTTGGTTAAACATCCAACTTCAGCTCAGGTCATGATCTCATAGTTTGTGAGTTTGAGCTCTGTGTTGGGCTCTGTGCTGACAGCTAGCTCAGAGCCTGGAGCTTGCTTCTGATTCTGTGTCTCCCTCTCTCCCTGCCCCTCCCCACCTCTTTCTCTCTCAAAAAATAAATAAAGATTTAAAAAATTAAAAAATATGTTCACCAAAGCCTTAACAGTGGTATCTGTGAGTAAAAGAATTGTACAGAATTTTACTTTCTCTGCTATGACTTTCTGCATGTTCTTATTTTTATAATGATACTGTATTTTCTAATTAGAGAAAATGCAAGATTATAATTCAAAAAGCAGACTGTTGCTTCCAATGTGTCCAAATGTCATCTATCAAACAGTTGGGAGCCAGGGAGGTGAGTTCTGATCTCTGAATACTAATGGCTTCACCTAAGGAAGGTGTGTCCCTCTGTGTGGGCCGGCATAACAAAATACTATGTGATGGGTGGCTTAAACAACAGTTCTAGAAGTTGTAAGTATGAGAGCAGGGTGCCAGCAGGCTCAATTTTTTAAAGTTTATTTTTATTTATTTTGAGAGAAAGATAGTGGCGGAGGGGCAGAGAGAGAGAGAGAGGAAGAGAGAGGGAAATCTAAGCAGGCTCCACACTGTCAGCACAGAGCCCGACACAGAGCTCTAACTCATGAACTGTGAGATCATGACCTGAACCCGAATCAAGAGTCAGATGCTTAACTGACTGAACCACCCAGATGTCCCCCAACATGTTCAATTTTTTAAATTTTTTTATTAAAATTTAAATTTTTTTTTTTTATTTTGGGGGGAGAGAGAGAGACAGAGACAGAGACAGAGACAGAGACAGAGTTTGAACAGGGGAGGGGCAGAGAGAGCAGGAGACACAGAATCTGAAGCAGGCTCCAGGCTCTGAGCTGTCAGCACAGAGCTCGACACAGGATTTGAACTCATGAGCTGCAAGATGACAACCTGAGCTGAAGTCGGATGCTTAACCAACTGATCCACCCCCCCAACATGTTCAATTTTTGATGAGAGCTCCCTTTCTGGCTCGTAGACAGTTTCCTTCTCATTGTATCTTCACATGGATAGCCCTTCCTCAGTGAATGCACATAAAGGAGTGGGGAGAGCTCTCTAGTGTCTCTTCTTCTTCATTTTTTTTCTTTAAGCTTAGAACAAGAGAAATTTATTGTTTCATAATTCTGGAGGCTAGAAGTCCACCAAGAAAGCTCCCTCCAAAACCTCTAGGGGAGAATCTTTCCTTGCCTTCTTCAGCTTCCAGGGGTCTCAGGCATAAGTTGATTTGTGACAGTAAGACTCCAGTATCTGCTGCTGTTTTCCCATGGCAATCTTCTCTCCGTATCTCTTATAGGCAACTGGTGTCTCTTCTTAAAGAGACACTAATCCTATTGGATCAGAGCCCCACCCTTAGAACATCATTGAACCTTAGTTACTTCCTTCCTCCAGTTTCAGCTGCACTAAAGGTTAGAGCTTCAACATCATCAATTTTAGGAGGACACAAACATTCAGTCTTTAACGGAAGTAAACGGAAGGAATCTACATACCTACTATATGCCAAGCAGTTTCACATATAATCTCATGGAAGTCTCAGAACAACTTTGCAAGATAGGTGTTATTTTTCCTACTGTATCTAGAGTAATAGCAATAGTAAAATTTATTAGGCACTTACCATGTGGCAGACACAGGGCTGTGGGGGAATCCATTTTAAGTAGTGGAAAAAAGCTTATTGAAATTGTTACCTAAAGTTATGTGGAAAGTAGAACACATTAGGTAATGAACTTGCTTATTTGCTTAACAATACTTCCAAGCAAAGTGTTGAAGGTGTGGCCTGGTTTCTTCTTGCTGTTCATAGCAAAATGCAAAAGGAGAGAGAAAAATTGAGGGAAGAACTGTTAAACCAAAGAGAAACCAAGACTTGATGATTCTCAGTGTCTCCTTATGGCAGAAGATGTGAAAATTAAGAAATGGCTTCAGAACACTGTTAGGAAAGGATGACACAGAGAAAAAGCAGAGAGAGTGACTATACAACCTTTTGTTACGTCCTCTGAAAGATCAAAGGATCAAAGTGGTGTTCAGTCACACAAAAGACCCTCTCAAGATATTTAAGAGTGTGTCTCCTGGAACCTCTTGAACAATAGGGCCTTTAGAAAGTTTAAGAGCTGTGTACCTGGCGATCTCTGGAATCCAAGATAGAGAAGGGCTTATCTTTAACAGATCTGTGGGTGTGTCTTTTTTTTTTTTTTCCTAATGGACTGAATCCCAGTTAAATCCATGGAAGATTCATCCAATCAGTTGAAGTCCTGAATAAAATAAAACACTGACCTCCCCCAGTCAAGAGGGAATTCTGTCATCAGACTGCCCTAGACTTAAACTGAAACATTGGCTCTCACCTGAGTGTGCAGGCTGCTGGCCCACCCTGCAGATTTTGGACTGGACACTTCCATAATTTCATAAGCCAATTCCTTAAAATGTCTCTCTCACTCTCTCTTCCTCTATTTCTCCTGTTTCTCTGGAGAACCCTAACTAATACAGCAAGGAAACAAGAGTGCCCACCAGCTGTTGGCAAGCTAGGAACTAAGGCCTTCAGTCTGGCATCCCACAAAGAATTGCATTCTACCAACAATCATGTGAGCTTGGACATGATTCTTCCCCAGTCAGGTCTCAGATGAGATCCCAGCCATGGCCAACATCTAGATTGCAGCCTTTACAGAGAATACAGATAATGTGTGTCAAGACTCCTGACCTACAAAAACTGTGATATAATAAATGTGTGTTGTTTTAAGCTTCTAGCTTTGTGGCACTGGTGTTACACAGGAATAGGTAATTAATACAAGAAGGTATGGCAACTTAGGAAATTTTGTGTTTATAGTTGACACTTACTCTTTCTTTCAAGGGATCTCCTAGCTTCCAGAAGTCAATGGTACAATGCTTTCTTAGCAGAAATATCCTATGGAAAAATTGAAGGATTGTTGTATTGTAGAAAGAGGCTCAGAAATCATACGGATCTGGACTTGGATTTATTGGTGTAACCTAAGGCAAGTCACTTCACTTTCACTTCCTCACCAGCATGAGCTTCCGTTTCCTCATCTAACAGAAAATATTTTATTTTTTAAGTTTATTTTTATTTATTTTGAGAGAGAGAGAGAGAGAGAGAGAGAGAGAGAGAAGGGGAGAGAGGGGGAGGGAGAGCATGAGCAGGGGAGGAGCAGAGAGAGAGAGGGAGAGAGGGAGAATACCAACCAGGCTCTGCACTGACAGCACAGAGCCTGATGCAGGGCTTGAACTCACTAACCATGAGATCTTGACCTGAGCCAAAGTCTCTGACTGAGCCACCCATGTGCCCCAACATAATGTTTTTTAAAATTTTTTAATGTTCATTCACTTTTTTTGAGAGAGAGAGAGAGAACGTGCGCACAAGTGGTGGGGGGGGGCATAGAGTGAGACACACACACAGAATCCAAAGCAGGCTCCAGGCTCTGAGCTGTCAGCAACAGAGCCCAATGCAGGGCTTGAACTAATGAACTGTGAGATCATGACCTGAGCCAATGTTGGATGTTTAATCCACTGAGCCCTACAGGTGCCCCCTGACATAAAGTATTTTATTAACAGTGTCTGTTTCTCAAGGTTATCATGGGGATTGAATGAAATAATAGATGTGAAGTAAGGAGTCTAGTGTATGAAACAGACCAAGCACTCAATAGGTGGAACTTGTTTTGATAATTTTCAGAGGGTTCCCAAGCCCAAAAAATCCCAAGGACAAACATACTGCCTATACCCGCACAAGATCCAGGACCACTTGTTCATCTGGGGTAACAGCTGGTGGAGGCATGATGACTGGTGACCATGGTCACCATTCCCCCTAGATAGAGAAAAACTGTCAGGCCCAATCAATATTTGATGAAAGGGTACCTGGAAAACAAAACAAAAAAACCTCCACTAGACTCTAAGCCCTGTGAAGACAAAGACCATTATCTGTGTTATTTGCTACTCTATCCCCAGCACTGAGCACAGTGCCTGACACAGATTAGATGTTCAATAAGTAGTTGCTATATAAATAAATGAATGAACAAATGATTGAATGACTACGTCATATACGGGACATGAAGGGAAATAGGTCGGGTGTTTATTTCCAATATGGGGCTCCTCCACCTGAATGGCTACTCAGAGATCCCTGATGGAAGCACTGGGGCCACCTAGGGTCTCCCTTTAGGCTGAATTATTTCTACTGCTGTCCTGGGTAACTGCTAATTTCCCCCAAAGGGAGGCAAATATCTGTAAGCAGATGGACCCTGGTTATTTAAAGTAGAAGTGGAATGCCATTCTTAAAGCATCTATTGGGTAGTAGACACTGCTAAGCTTTTTATACACATTATTTATGTCATTTAAAGCCTTACCACAACTTCCTAGGTCAGGTATTAATATTATCTGCATTTGGCAGAAGACATTACTGATGTAAAGAGAGGTTAGGTGCCTCTCCCAGGATCACAGAGCTAGTAAGTGACAGAACTAAGATCTGTCAGACTCCAAATCCCATCCTTTTTCTTCTACACCAGTACTAGCACCTGGAAGTAACCATAGACTTTTAGAAAGTCTAAGGGGCAGAGACCCTATTTTATTTGCCTCTGTACCTCGAGTTTTATCACAGTGGCTATCAAGTAGTAGAGATTCAATAAATTCTTAATGATGAATGAATCTATCATTAGATTTGATAAATTCTTAATGAATGAATGAATAAATGAATCTATCATTCATTAAGAATTTATCAAGGGGGGCCTGGGTGGCTCAGTGGGATTAAGTGCCCCACTCTTGGTTTCAGCTCAGGTCATGATCTCACGGTTTTGTGAGTTCAAGCCCTGCATCAGGGTCTGCGCTGGCAGCACAGAGCCTGCTTGGGATTCTCTCTCTTTCCTTCACTCTCTGCCCCTCACCCACTGGTGCTGTCTCTCTCTCAAAATAAATAAACTTTAAACAAAAAGAATTTATGGGATGCCTGGGTGTTTCAGTCGGTTGGGCGTCCAACTTCGGCTGGGGTCATGATCTCACCATTCGTGAGTCTGAGCCCCACATCGGGCTCTGTGCTGACAGCTCAGAGCCTGGAGCCTGCTTCAGATTCTGTGTCTCCCTCTCAATCTGCCCCTCCTTTGCTCATAGTCTGTCTGTCTGTCTCTCTCTCTCAAAAACAAATAAACATTTAAAAATGTTTTTAAAAGCACAATCTTAAAAAAAAGAATTTATTGAATTCTTCCCACTCATTCATTCATTCATCAAATATTTATTGAGTGCCTATAGTGTACCAGATGTATCTGCGTAGAAGCTGGGGATACAGTGGTGAATGAACTCCTTATGGTACTTACATTCTAACTGGAGGGCTTTACTCTAAACAAATAAACAAGAAAACATCACATGATGGTGATACACAAGAGAGAAAAAAGAGCATGAAGCAATTAAGAATGACTGGGAGGTCAGGGAAGGCCTCTGTAACAGAGGATATTTAAACTGAACAACGAGAAGTAGCAAGTTACATGAAAATCTGAGGGACACTCATCTCAGAGAGATGAAACAGCTAGTGCCAAGATCCTGAGGCAGGAATAAACCGAGTGTGTGATGAACCAAAAAAGAAGATAATGTGTTAAGTGCAAGTAAGAGAAGGGGTAAGTGTTGAGAGATGAAATGTATTAGTTTCCTAGTGTTGCCATAGCAAAGTGGTACCACAAACCAGGGGGCATAAACAACAGGAATGCACTGTCTCAGTTCTGAAGGCCAGAAGTTCAAGATGAAGGTGTCAGCAAGGCTGGCTTCTTCTGAGGCCACAAAGGAGAATCTGTTCATGCCTCCATCCTAGATACTGTGCTTTTCTGGCACTTTATGATGTGCCTTCTGGAAGCATCATCCTGACCTCTGCCTTCACCTTCACATGATATTCTCCCTTATGTGTGCTTATTTCCAAATTTTTCTTTTTAATTTTTTTTAAGTTTATTTTAAAGTTTTTTTTAAGTTTATTTATTTTGAGAGAGAGAGAGAGAGTGAGCACAGGACAGGGGCAGAGAGAGAAGGAGAGAGAGAAAGAGAATCCCAGGCAGCCGGATGCAGGGCTCAAACCCACAAACCACGAGATCATGACCTGAGCTGAAGTCAGATGCTTAACAAACTGAGCCACCCAGGCACCCCCAAATTTTCCCTTCTCATAAAGACACTGGTTATATTGGAGTAGGGCCCACCCTACTCCAGTATGACCTCATAGTAATTTAACTAATTACATCTGCAACAACCGTATTCCCAAATCAGTTCACATTCTGAGGTTCTGGGGTTAGGACTTCAACATATAAATTGTAGGTAGAAACAATTCAACCATAACATGGGGTTAGCAAGACAAGCTAGATGAAGAGTACCGAAAGCCTGAGAGGCCAGGGTAAGGGGATTGGATTTGTCCGCAGTGTAATGGGAAGTCACCAAAGGCTTTCAGAACAGGCAAGTGGCATGATCTGTTTTATGTTTTAAAGGATCATTCCAGCTGCTATGTTACATTATGAGAGAAAACAGCCCCCTGTGCCTGCATGAGTCATATGGCCCTCCTGCTAGGGATGGGAATTCTCTTAACAACCACTTACTGGACCTGAGACTTTAGTTTTCATTATTTAGCATTAGTTCACAGGAAAAACATATTTAGCTTCCAATTGATGAGATGAACACATCCGTATAACTACAAATAAAAATACTGTGTTCTTTTCCTGGATGTGTACATTTATAAAAGTTATAAAAAGCTTGGTAAAACTTCAAATAATACAAACAGAGGTAAATTAGCAAATACAGCCTCCAAGACACTCCAGCCCTATCCATTCTCACTCCTTACTCTTCTACACATTTACATTTTATTTTTTAATGTTTATTTATTTGAGAGACAGAGAGACGGAGACAGAGAGACAGAGAGAGAGAATGAGTGGGGGAGGGACAGAGAGAGACAGGGAGACACAGAATCTGAAACAGGCTTCAGGCTCTGAGCTATCAGCACAGAGCCCGACACAGGGCTCAAACTCAGGAATGGTAAGATCATGACCTAGGCCAAAGTTGGATGCTCAACCAACTGACCCACACAGGTGCCCCTACACATCCACATTTTAGAAGAAACTTTTGGAGATCTTCCTAGAATTGTTTCTGATAATCTCTACACAGTCTCTATACAGATTCTTACCATAGTAAAATTTTAACACTAGGCTAACTGGCTAACCAGATGGGCTCCTATTACCTCCTTCCCATAAACTGGTCTGGAAATGGTCAGAATGAACAGCACCAAGCCACAAGACTAGTGGTACAAAGCTCACTGGACTTGAGATCAAAAGTACTGAGTGCCAATTTCTGTTACAACAAACACTTCCTGCCTCTGAGATACTGAACAAATCACAACAGAGTCTTGGTCTTAGTTTCCTCATATTTTGGCCGTCTCGTGGGGTTGTTGTGAAGTTCAAGGTTAGTTGTGTAATAAATCATTTCTAGCATATGGCTGCTAGTGTAGACAACCTTCCTCTCCACTCTCCAATACATGCAGCCATCACTGTTGGTATTCATCCATGTACAATGGAGTTTTTGTTTTGTGGCTGGAGCTAGAAACAGGAGTTATGCTGGAGGACAGGCAGAGAGGAAAGAGTTACAATTGGCTTTGTCAGGCTGGGTGGTATCTAGGGTGAGGAATAGTTCTTTGGGTGGCTTTACCAACTTCAGATGTGGCCAAGTGGGCATTGGAGCCAGAGGGAATGATGTGGGTGCATCCTTCCTGAGAACCATAGCTGTCAAATTGGTGTGAGTGTACCTGGGATGTCCTGATTTAGTGCTATATTCCAGTCTCAGAGGCAGAAATGATCAGGAAATATTTTGGTGGGAGAGGAGATGCCAAGATTCTGCTAATGTTCAGGAAAGGCTGCCGAGCCCATAGATACTGGACTTGAACAAAGATGTTCTGTCACCAGAATAGACTGTGGTTTCTGCGATTCTAAATCGCCTGTGATTTGGATTTTCATCTTGTGAATGGGACTGTGTTTTCCTTTCATTGAATCCTTAATGCTTCATGGTGCCCAATAAACATTGGTTATGAATTGACTATTCTCCCATCAAAGTAGTAATCAGGCCCAACCCTGCTTAGCTTCCAAGATCAGATGAGATGGGTCATGTTCAGGGTGGTATGGCCATAGATGAATTGGCTATTCTCATACATTATCCTTTAGCCTTCATGAACAAGTGAATAGTGATGATGTTTGTATACCCAACTTGTAAAGCTCCGTTTTCTTTTTTTTTTTTTTACAGATTAAAAAAAATGTTTATTTAGTTTTGAGAGGGAGGGTGGGGGCATGAGGGAGGGACAGAGGATCTGAAGCAGGCTCCAGACTCCAAGCTGTCAGCACAGAGCTTGTTGCAGAGCTTGAACTCGCAAACCTTGAGATCATGACCTGAGCCGAAGTTGGAGGCTTTACCGACTGAGCCGCCCAGGCGCCCCATAAAGCCCAGTTTTCATTCCCAGTTTCAATTTATCTCAACAATCCAATAAGGCAGTTTTTATTGTCATTCCTACTTTACAGATGTAGTTCCTGAGGGTTAAGAGAGGTCAAACCATGAGCCAAATGTGTAGCAGAGCCTGAAATAAACATGCCCTCCATCACTTGCAAAGGGTTGCATTAGATGGTGATCATTAGGTTGTGATTTATAAAATAACTGTGGGTGTGTAAGTGTGGTGTCCTTGGAAGGTGGTGTAATTTTGGAAAAAGACACATATTCAAGCAGGAAACAGGACTAAAGAAGGCAAGTTTTACACAAACAGCCATCCCACCAGTGCTGTATTGTTGGAGGTCCTGCTCTGGGCTGGGCCCTGTATCTAGTATTTGGGACACAAGAGCTCACAAGTGGGATAATGAGTTCTCCCAGATAGTGCAAAGATGGTACCCACCACGTAGGAGGCTGATAAGGCTCAGGGTTGGGAGGTGAAGCCTGTAATATTCCCGTATGGTTTTCCAAATACAAGGCCAAGATTTAGCACCAAACCTTCAGGAATCTATATTCTAATACCTATTTCAGATCATCCTGATGCATAATCAGGAGAAGCCCAATTAGCTTGTTGCACATCACATTTTATTTTCCCTGAGCTTTTAAACATTCTACCTCCTTCTCAGCTGTGCTATAGGGCACACTCAGGCCAGAATATTTAAAGAGAAGTGATCTCCCACGCACCCCTAGGCCAGTGAGATAACCAGAAAAATTGCCTCAATGGAAAGAAGAATCTTATGGAACTCAAAGCCATATTGTGAGATCCAGAAGCCCATTTATTAAAAATTTTTAAAAATGTTTATTTTTGAAAGAGAGAGAGAGAGAAAGAGACAGAGTATGAGCAAGGGAGGGGCACAGAGAGAAGGAGACACAGAATCTGAAGCAGGCTCTAGGCTCTGAAGCAGGGATCAAACCCACAAACAGCAAGATCATGACCTGAGCTGAAGTCAGATACTTAACTGACTGAACCATCCAGGCACCCTCAGAACTCCCATTTTCAAGAGTAGATTCTTTCTTCAGGGCCAATTATAGAGATCGAGGTTTTTTTTTTTTTTTTTTTTTAATCAAGAAAGACAGCAAGGGGCACCTGGGTGGCTCAGTTGGTTAAGCATCCAGCTTTGGCTCAGGTCATGGTCTCACGGTTCATGGGTTTGAGCCTTGTGTCAGGCTCTGTGCTGACAGCTAGCTCAGAGCCTGGAGCCTGCTTCAGATTCTGTGTCTCCCTCTCTCTCTGACCTTCCCCTGCTCGCACTGTCTCTGTCTCTCAAAAATAAATAAAAAAACATTAAGAAAAAAAAAAGACAGACAGCAATTCCCTTACAGTAAGCCTAGAGCCTAGGTCGTCTGTTTCCAAATCCTATACTTTACCCATTCTATCTTCTATCAGCAGCCTCCTGAATCAAGATCCTAAAATGTCTATTGAGAGACACTTGTGGTGGGTAATGTATAGACAGGGAACCTTTTCTTAGTCTTAAGGAGGCCTATGAGAAGTCAAAAGCCAAAAATATCTTCTTCCTACCCTGAATGTTGCTCTCTGCCCAGAGTCCTACTATTGTTTTTTGAGAATAAGACTTTTTTCACTTGTGGTTGGTTGCACACCTCTCTTACCTTACATAACAGTAGTAGTTAAGATGAGATTGCCTACAGGGGCGCCTGGGCGGCTCAGTCGGTTAAGTGTCCGGCTTCAGCTCAGGGCATGATCTCATGGTTCATGGGTTCAAGCCCTGCGTTGGGCTCTGTGCTGACAGCCTAGAGCCTGGAGACTGTTTTGGATTGTTTCCCTCTCTTTCTGCCCCTCCCTCACTCATGCTCTGTTTCTCTCAGAAATAAATAAACACAAAAAATAAAAATAAAAAATAAATTAAAAAAAAGAAAAAAAAAAGATGAGATTGCTTATTATGAAGGAGGGAAGAGAGGCCAGGAGACAGGCCTTGGGAGCTCAAAAGAAGGGCAGAGCCTGAGATCTTAGAGAAGGAGCTTAGGAGACGTGGAGGTAGAGTCCAAAGGCCAAGAGCTGGAGGTCCCTGAGGAAGAGTAACCACTTCTTCCTTTGCATGGTGTTATAAACTGAATGTGTCCCTCCCAAATTCATATATTTAAAACCTAATTTCCCCTGTGATAGTATTTGGACATGGAGAGGTAATGAGGTCAGGAGTATGAATCCCTCATGGATGGTATTAGTGCCCTTATAAAAGGGACTCCAGAGAATTCTCTAGCTCTCTTTCTGCCGTGTGAAGATACAGTGAGCATCACTAGTCTGTGACCCAGAAGAGGGCTCTCACCAGGACCAAGCATGCCAGCATCCTGATCTTGGACTTCTAGCCTCCATAACAATGGAAAATAAATTCCTGTTGTTTATAAGCCACTCAGTCTATGATAATTTGTCATAGCAGGCCAAACTAAGACATGTGCAATAGCTCCAATTTACACCTGCTGTCCCTGGGTAACTATTAACACCACCATGTCACAAAAGTCCTAATCATACAATATCTGGCCATCCTAATGAGGGAAGGACTGCAGTCCTTCTTTTCTCGTTTTTGTCAAGGACACTGCTCTGAAAAAGGAACAACAACTTTCAGATTAGCTCCTTAAAGATAGGGAATGCCATGATTGATTTAATAATAAGAAAAACATAAAGTTTATTATATACATTAGAGAGAGAATGTCTGATAAATACCTTGTGATTGAATTTTGTATTCCCACCATCTAACTGTAGGTATGAATTAATGCTTCTTGCCTCACCTACCCTCAGACAGTTCTCTTTTGACAAAACCATGGCTACATAGGTATTTTAATGATTACACTGACATCTGGTGGCCATTTCCAGGTGTTTCTCTGGGTAGCTCCTGTACTAGATGATAGATTGATCTGTACCTCATACTCCATCAAAGCCACTTTTATCTGAGCCCTACAGCAACCAGAGATGACACTCTAAGTCACAGTAAGGTGTTGATTGCTGGTAATATCTAGATGTATTGTGGTAATTTTTCTTTTAACCAAAGGTATTGAGATTAGAGGCAGGGATAGTGATAGTGTGGAAGGGGTCCCAGAAAATGATAAATAACATTAGAAACTCAAATTTCCTTGTGGAACTTCAGGCTTATCAGGGAGTTATCTTTATCTAGAGGTATCCTTCCTGAAATGATACCAAGTAGGCCAAAGACATTAAAGTTCTTGGTAGCAACACCAGTGCAGGTGTGGCCAAATATCAATGTGAGAAATCTTAAAAATTGGGATGTGTGGTAAACTGCCTTATTAGCAGTCCGGCTAACAGAAATGGGCAGTGCAGAGGTTGGGGTGGGTGGTGGCTATCAGATGCAGGAAAATAGAGAAAGTGGGAAAGCCACACTTCAAAGTACAGCTATCCTTTGTTTTCTGTGTTCCACAAAAGTGTTTGCATATTCAACCACCTCCCTACAAAGCCCCCCTCCTTGGTAACCTCAGAGGGTTTCCCATAGAAAACATTTTAATGCCTACATACCATAAAGAGGAGTACCACCAACCTTATTTTTCACTGGAGGAACATTCTAATCACCCACTCTACTCCTAAGAAGTGACTGTAGGCAAGAGGCCTGTCAAAACCTACCATCTTACATCATTAAAAGCTCAAAAAGAGAGAAAAAATACAGGTCCCCACTCATCTTCATGTCATCAGGATAGTATCACCAACGTATGAGATAGGAACGCTTACATAGCCATAATGAATGAGGTATTTGGGATCTCTCAGAAAATACAAACTGCCCCTCATCTGTCTCCTTATGGTAAAAAGTACTACTAAGTCTGTAAATGTAAAATTAAGTAATGAATCATTTAAAAAATTTTTAATGCTTATTTATTTTTTGAAAGAGAGAGAGAGAGAGAGAGAGAGAGAGAGAGAGAGAGAGAGCGAGCACATAAGCAGGGGAGGGGCAGAGAGGGAGACACAGAATCCCAAGCAGATTCCAGGCTCTAAGCTGTCAGCACAGAGCCCAATGCAGGGCTTGACTCACAGGCCACTAGATCATGAGTTGAGCCAAAGTTGGATGCTTAACTGACTGAGCCACCCAGGCGCCCCTAAGGAACATTTTAAGAAGTGAGCCTACTCATAGGAATTTGCAGGTATCTTTTATACTATCCTTCCCAATTCCCTCCACCCTGACTCCCTGCTTCTGTGATCAGAAATCAATAGTTATAAAACTTGGGGTCTTCAAAACACACCAGACATCAGGTTGGATAAGGCTGTGCTTTATTACATGCATAATTACAAATCTGTGCTAAGTGAAAATGTATAAAGCAATGGCGACTTGGGTTTATGCCATACAGAGAAAGGGATGGACAATCCCATTAACCCTTCTGCCAATGTCCGTTCCATTGCCTTTAACATGATTGTTTCCATTTCTTACAATTTGCATAGTACTTACTTGTCAGAGTACTTTCCATTCATTGTCTCAGTTTATCCTCACAACAACCCTGTGAGGTAGGTAGGGCAATTAACACTATCCCCATTTTGCAGATGGGAACACTGAGGCACAGAGCGGTTAAGATCTTGAGGCTAGTTAGTAGAAGCATAAGGAATAGAAACCAGGTCTCCTAACTCCCCAGCCCATGTCTTCCTTTTTAGATTATGTTGCTATGCATGACCAGGGAGCAAACTGAAGTGAGCAGTAAGCCACAGCTTTGGTACCAGCTGTGCCTATCTATGAACGGGGACCAACACCTCCATAAGCTAGAATAAAGCTAAGAAAGCGTGACTTAAGGGTTGGCAACACTCCCGATAAATAATTGCTCTGAACAGTTCAGCACCAAGCTTCCTATGGAAACTTGGGCTATATTAGCTTTGGTTGATCTAGTTTCTGTATATGCCTAGCTACTGCCGATATCTACATGTTAGCTTCAGTTGAACTTTTACCAACACTTACGAACTAAAATGTCGAGTCAGACAGGTTTTCTTTGGCTACTACAGTTGGAGCCGGCCCTACAAATGAGCGTATTACAGAGAATTCATATGTGGCCCATGGGCAGGAACCTGGCTTTTCTGATCCTCCTGGCCTCATTGGCTCACTCAATGGGTAGTATTTTCCCCAGAGCCAGAAATGGACAGAGGTAAGAGGAGGAGGCTGGCCTTGGTCAAATAGAGAAGAGTCACCATCGTGACATCAATGTCACCAGGGTGCTGTCTGTCAGGCCGAACTCCTTTCTGGCCTGTACCTGGTTAGCAGCATAGCTTCAAAAGACAGTTTAAAAGAACAAAATATTAAACACATCATTTTTTAAAATCTAGGATGAAATTAATTCTTAATCATTACATAGTCCTAAAGGACCAAATATATAATAAAAATGTAAATATTTATTAAAAAGCTGAGTACTAAAAAGGCAGGGCAATGGGAGAGAAAGGAGGGAGGAAAAAGGATGAACTGAAATTGAGAATGGAAAATGAGCACTATGGAAGGACCATGTATTTTGAGGTACACTCAATATGATAATGAGACTGAACATTCCCAGCCTGATAAAACCATCTCAGGCCATTCCTTTGTCCCCATTTTGCCAGATGGCATCTCACTCACCAAATCTTAGACTTTCAACAAATTTGGATGAGTAGATAATAAGGTTTAAGCAATAACTACTTCATACATCTGCCTTGAGATGCTAAAGCCCTCAATACTGTCAACAAATACCACTGGCTTTGGCCTCTACAGTGGCGCAAAGCCCTGTTGGGCCCACAAACTCAGAAGCATCTTCCATTCTCTATTCTCAGAGCGATGCTGTCCTTCCCCCAAGGTTCACATTCAAAACAGCACACTTGCGAACAACTCAGTAAAATGTGATGACATTTGGGGATGTCAGGAAAAAAACAGGAGGAGGGAGAGGAGAGAGAAGGAGAGGCAGAGATCATTTTTAAAAAACTATTATATGCTGTTTCTCCTTTTAAAAGGCCAAACTTTGGGCAAGGCATTCATTCAACGAGTGTACACAGAGGCTGAAGACCCTTTGACTGGAACCGAGAGGTAGGAATTTATGACCGTGGAATTAGGCAGGGTGACCTGATAGGTCCCATCTGAGAAATGCAAACTCTGCACATCGTATACTTTCTTGGGCGATTCAGCAAAATCGGACTGCACAGTGGAAAAAACCAATTTTGTTTCCTACATCACTTCAAAACTTTGCGCAGATCCAGATGTTGAGAAGTGAGACTATAGCCAGCAAACATTTGTGGAGTAATGTGAAGTTGCTAAACATCTGCTGTTCCAAGAACTTCTCTCCTTGGAGCACAGAACTGAAATCGAGGCAGCGCAAAACTGAATGGTTGCCACAGGTCCGTTACATTAATTTCACCATAAATTGAGACAGCTCTCTGAGCTCTGATCTGAGAAACCCTCACGTTTTTCTTTTTCATACACAATAAAATTTTCTAGGGAGTCTACAATAGAGACTTAAAAAAAACATTTTGCTATCAAAATTCAAGACAATCTACCTAAAGCTTATCATTTAGGCAATGGCAGTAGACGTTGCTCTCCTTTGTGAGCAGATGTTATGGGTCAGCCTTCTCCATAAAAGTCGACTGTCTCCAGCTAAATTTTGCTTTGAGCCTGTCCCTGTCTTGGAAAACCCAGTCTTTGAAAGACCACTTGACTTTTTCTCTACCTGAGGCACATGATCAAGCAGTTTATAAATGCTAGGATGTCTGGCTTGGGGCACAGAATGGCCTTCCTCCTACCATCTTTTTCTTACTGGGGCTTTTCCACTGCCATATCTTTCAATTCTCTCTCCAAAGGGAATCCAGGCAAACCCAGAGATGGTTTTAAAAAAATCAAGGTTTTAGGACACTTAAGTTCAGACCACATATTTAGACATCTATTTTTTTTTTAAAGGACTGAATATCCTACTTCCCATCTACTTTCTAAATTTCTAATTTTTCTCAGGGTTTTCTCGAGCTCAATACACTGTGCACCACCCTGAAAAATGTTCTCCTACTTTCTCTGAACTGATGGGTGGCAATGTGGCCAGTCATCAGTAAGTACTCTGGCAATGTAAAACACTGGCCGTTTCAAATTCTCAATATTGTCTTTACTATCTTCATTATAAACTCAACTTCAAAAGCTGCACCCCTTTTGATTAAAAAAACAAAAACAAAAACAAAAGAAACAGTGGGGTAACAAGTTCATATACCAAGATCAACACCCAACCGAGACAGGTGATTCAAATACTTAAAACCTATAATGAAACATGCCATGATTACTTTGCATGAAGGACTCTACTGCATGATGAGTTTTTAAAAAACAGATTTGCTCCCCCTACACCTGAACGAGTTTATAACATCATGGTTCAGAGGTACTTCACAGCCTTAGACCACACTAAATCCCCATTACTTTATCTTTCTCGTGTTCAAACAGAACTGGAGACTTGCTAGAGAAATTTAGACTGTGCTTGGCTCTTTCTGCAAGGGGTTCAGTTTCAGCCTCTGGTGCCAAGACAGCTGAACTGCTTTGCTGTTCAATTGGCGAATTGACTGCTCTGCAAGCTGGCAAAATCCAAACTGTCATCAATGTCAGATTATCCACCAGAGGCTATCAGTTCTGTGGACTATACCACCTCCACTAGACAGTTGGCCCGAACCAGAAGGAAGCTTGGACCAGAAAAGAACAAACATCCAAGTAGAAATGATCTTGAAAGTAGCCATTAGTTTGCATTTTCAGTCCCTTGCTTCTTCCCCTCCAATGGTATAACCATGCATTAACTGTTTCGGCTTAATTCTTTACAATGAAGATCTGACTATACAAAATATACGAGCTAGACTTTTAATGAACCTGTAGACTCTCACTCTTTTCATGGCTGGATGTCTACTGCATAGTTTCCCTTGGAAAATCCTCTCTTGAAGCACTTATTGGAGTTTTTTTGTAGCTCCTTCCCTTGTGTCAGGCAATTTTCTTTTCTTAATGCCAAAACAGACTAGTCTCAACCCAAATTAATTTGCCAATCACAGATTATCTAGCCTTTTGCCATTGAGGTATGTGGCCATTTGAGGAGACTAACAGACCTCCCTGTATCAGCTTTGTTTGTTGGTTAAGTATGTCCAACTGCTGAATTGGCGATGGCAGGAAGAACATTTTCCATCGCCTTAAGACAAGAAACTCTTGAGTGTTAAGGTGCTGAGCTAGCAGTCTAGTGGAGAGCTCTAGCCACAATTAGCCAACCTTTGAGCCAAACCATAGGATTGGACATATAATGAATACCATACACTATAGCTACTTCTAGCATATGTGTTACAAGGATTCCTGAGACGCTGAGGTTAATGGATGCGATTTATCAGGAGTGAGGTATCAAAAGGATTTTATTCTCTGGAGGGCCAGTCGGTGCTTAGCATCTAGAAAGTATACCTTGGCACAGTGTTATCTGATTTCTCGAATTAATTCTTTGAAGTAGCACCTTAACACTGGCTCGTCTGTCTACAGTCAGAAACAGAGCCTAGAAGAAACACAAAGGCAAACGTAGGCACCCTCCATATCACTGCTGCCCTATGAAATGAGACCAAACTTTTCATTGTCATTGTCATCAAATACCAGAAATAGTAACACTTCCTGTTTTGCAAACTTTAGCTGGACGGCTAATAAGAAAAGATAGGTAGTGAACCAAAAGTATACAGATAAGAATGACTTCTATGCAATACACCAGGGTGGTCTGGCACAGAGCCTCATCTCATACGAGGAAATCAGTGGCATGGAAGGGACAAAAGATGTAAAGTGACTGAGTCATGACCACAATAGAATATAACCTAGGGAGTTTTTTCTTTCATTAAAATGTTAGAGTGATACACTTTAAAAAAAGAAACTTTGGTGACTGCCTTGATATTTGAAAGATAAAAATCAATCAAAGCCTTGGCTGCCCAGTTCTGGGCAATAAAAGAATTTCAGATGTTGGAAAGATAGGAACTAGGGGAAAGAGAGAAAAAGAGAGAGAGGGAGAGGGAGGGAGGGAGGGAGGGAGGGAGGGAGAGAGAGAGAGAGAGAGAG